>JBBPBX010006978.1:18373-66651 GCA_038048925.1 Garcialebias charrua | reverse complement strand
CAAAATTTGCACATTTTCATCCTCAAATGAGTGACCCTTGTCCGTGAGGTGGAGGTGAACAGCTGAGTTTTGTCCAGAGGATGATGCTCTCCTGTGTTGGGACATTTGTCTGTGAAGAGGCTGCTTAGTTTCTCCAATGTAACGGTCTGAGCAAACCTCGCTGCACTGGACTGCATACACCACACCACTCTGTTTGTGTGTGGGGGTTCTATCCTTAGGGTGGACCAGCCTCTGTCTGAGAGTCCTGCTGGCTTTTTTACATGCAATTAACAGGATCTTAATCAAGTACATATCTTCATATAATACACATTTTTTTACATTTCCAAGATACATTGTTTTAAAATCTTTTGATAATGAGTATCCCAAAATAACTCTGACTGTAGTATTCACATTTTGCCAATATGAATCTAATTTTGGACACTCCTAGAATATATGTGTATGGTTTGCTTCTAAAGTTCCACATATTCTCCAACACGGTAAATGAGATTTGGTTTGTTTACTCAAAAAACCCAAAAACCCCTATGATGAGTACAATTAATGGACTAAGTTTTCCCTCGCCTGGACGCGGGTCACCGGGGCCCCACTCTGGAGCCAGGCCCGGAGGTGGGGCACGCTGGCGAGCGCCTGGTGGCCGGGCTTTTACCCATGGAGCCCGGCCGGGCACAGCCCGAAGAGGAGACGTGGGTCCCCCTTCCCATGGGCTCACCACCTGTGGGAGGGGCCAAAGGGGTCGGGTGCAATGTGAGATGGGTGGTGGCCGAGGGCGGGGACCCTGGCGGTCTGATCCTCGGCTACAGAAGCTGGCCATTGGGACATGGAATGTCACCTCTCTGGTGGGGAAGGAGCCTGAGCTAGTGTGTGAGGTTGAGAGGTTCCGACTAGAAATAGTCGGACTCACCTCAACGCATGGCTCTGGCTCTGGAACCAGTTTCCTTGAGAGGGGTTGGACACTCTTCCACTCTGGAGTTGCCCCTGGTGAGAGGCGCCGAGCAGGAGTGGGCATACTGGTTGCCCCCCATCTTGGTGCCTGTACGTTGGGGTTCACCCCGGTGAACGAGAGGGTAGCCTCCCTTCGCCTACGTGTGGGGGGACGGGCTCTGACTGTTGTTTGTGCCTATGCACCAAACGGCAGCTCAGACTACCCACCCTTTTTGGAGTCCTTGGAGGGGGTATTGGAGAGTGCGCCTCCTGGGGACTCCCTTGTTCTACTGGGGGACTTCAACGCTCACGTGGGCAATGACAGTGAGACCTGGAGGGGTGTGGTTGGGAGGAACGGCCCCCCTGATCTGAACCAGAGTGGTGTTCTGTTATTGGACTTCTGTGCTCGTCATGGATTGTCCATAACGAACACCATGTTTAAGCATAAGGGTGTCCATATGTGCTCTTGGCACCAGGACACCCTAGGTCGCAGTTCGATGATCGACTTTGTTGTCGTCTCATCTGATCTGCGGCCGCATGTCTTGGACACTCGGGTGAGGAGAGGGGCGGAGCTGTCAACTGACCACTACCTGGTGGTGAGTTGGCTCCGATGGTGGGGGAGGATGCCGGTCAGACCTGGCAGACCCAAACGTATTGTGAGGGTCTGCTGGGAACGTCTGGCAGAGTCTCCCGTAAGACGGAGCTTTAACTCCCACCTCCGGGAGAGCTTTGAACACGTTCCAAGGGAGGCGGGGGACATGGAGTCCGAGTGGGCCGTGTTCCGCGCCTCTATTGTCGAGGCAGCTTATCGGAGCTGTGGCCGCAAGGTTGTTGGTGCCTGTCGTGGTGGCAACCCTCGAACCCGGTGGTGGACACCGGCAGTGAGGGATGCTGTCAGGCTGAAGAAGGAGTCCTATTGGGCCTTTTTGGCTTGTGGGACCCCGGAAGCAGCTGATAGGTACCGGCAGTCCAAGCGGCATGCGGCTCGGGTGGTTGCTGAGGCAAAAACTCGGGCGTGGGAGGAGTTCGGAGAGGCCATGGAGAATGACTTCCGTACGGCTTCGAGGCGATTCTGGTCCACCATCCGGCGTCTCAGGGGGGGAAAGAGGTACGAGACCAACACCATTTATGGTGGAGGTGGCGTGCTACTGACCTCAACTCGGGATGTTGTGAGTCGGTGGGCGGAATACTTCGAAGACCTCCTCAATCCTACTGGCACGTCTTCCACTGAGGAAGCAGAGCCTGGGGACTTTGGGTCGGGTTCTCCGATCTCTGGTGCTGAGGTCGCCGAGGTGGTTAAAAAGCTCCGCGGTGGCAAGGCTCCGGGGGTGGATGAGATTCGCCCGGAGTTCCTTAGGGCTCTGGATGTTGTAGGGTTGTGTTGGCTTACGCGACTCTGCAATATCGCGTGGACATCGGGGGCAGTTCCCTTGGATTGGCAGACTGGGGTGGTGGTTCCCCTATTCAAAAAGGGGGACCGTAGGGTGTGTTCCAACTATAGGGGGATCACACTCTTAAGCCTCCCTGGTAAGGTCTATTCAGGGGTTCTGGAGAGGAGGGTCCGTCGGATAGTCGAACCTCGGATTCAGGAGGAGCAGTGTGGTTTTCGTCCTGGTCGTGGAACACTGGACCAGCTCTACACCCTCAGCAGGGTCCTGGAGGGTGCGTGGGAGTTTGCCCAACCAGTTTACATGTGCTTTGTGGACTTGGAGAAGGCATTCGACCGCGTCCCTCGGGGGGTTCTGTGGGGGGTACTCCGGGAGTATGGGGTACCAGGCCCTTTGATAAGGGCTGTTAGGTCCCTGTACGACCGGTGTCAGAGCTTGGTCCGCATTGCCGGCAGTAAGTCAGGCTCGTTTCCGGTGAGAGTTGGACTCCGCCAAGGTTGCCCTTTGTCACCGATTCTGTTCATAACTTTTATGGACAGAATTTCTAGGCGCAGCCAAGGTGTTGAGAGGATCCGTTTTGGTGGCCTTAGAATCGCTTCTCTGTTTTTTGCAGATGATGTGGTCCTACTGGCTTCATCAGTTCGTGATTTACAACTTTCACTGGAGCGGTTTGCAGCCGAGTGTGATGCGGCCGGGATGAGGATCAGTTCCTCCAAATCCGAGGCCATGGTCTTGAGCCGGAAAAGGGTAGCATGCCCTCTCCGGGTCGGGGAGGAGGTCCTGCCCCAAGTGGAGGAGTTTAAGTATCTCGGGATCTTGTTCACGAATGAGGGAAAACTGGAGCGTGAGATCGATAGGCGGATAGGTGCAGCGTCCGCAGTGAAGCGGGCGCTGTACCGGTCTGTCGTGGTGAAGAGAGAGCTGAGTCAAAAGGCAAAGCTCTCAATTTACCGATCGATCTACGTTCCCACCCTCATCTATGGTCATGAGCTTTGGGTTATGACCGAAAGAACAAGATCTCGGATACAAGCGGCTGAAATGAGTTTTCTCCGCAGGGTGGCTGGACTCTCCCTTATGCCGGTTACCCACTGCACAACTCGAAACGCGCCTGCCGTCCCCTTTTTGCCGCTGGTCACGGTCCCACTGAACCACTGAACACCGTCTGATGACGTACACTAGGGGGTAGCAGAGGGAGGGGTCTCTGGCTTGTTTTCCGGGTTCAGTTGTTGTTTTAACTGCACCTCCGACGGTCTTCGATGAGATTAAAACTTTTTTTTATGTTTGGGGTGATCTACACTGGAGAGGACAGCAGCCTGTCAGCAGCAACTGTAAAAATGCCACGTTTCTTACCGGAGTTTGGTTCCAATTCATAGAGGCTCGATCCGGTGAGTTTAAAAAGTCCAAAAAGAGTCCCGTTGTGGTTGTGTAATCAGATAGCGAGGCTCTCCCGACTGTTTGCCGGATGGGTCGAGCCGCCAGAGATCAACATTTGGGACGTCTGCGGCTCGACGGCGACGCGCGCGTGCGTGTGCAGGCTGTCCCCGCGCCGTTTCGATCACTTGAATCGCGCCGCTTCCTTGTTCGCCGTGACTCCACGCGTCTCCTCCATAGACTTTGAATGTAAACCGGCCGCTTCGGCCGCTCGACAAAGGGGGCAGTGGGTACTAGGCATTAGAGAGAGGGTGAGAAGCTCAGTCATCCGGGAGGGACTCGGAGTAGAGCCGCTGCTTCTCCACATCGAGAGGAGCCAGTTGAGGTGGCTCGGGCATCTGGTTAGGATGCCTCCTGGACGCCTCCCTGGTGAGGTGTTCCGGGCATGTCCCACCGGGAGGAGACCCAGAGGAAGACCCAGGACGCGCTGGAGGGACTATGTTTCTCGGCTGGCCTGGGAACGCCTTGGGATTCCCCCGGAGGAGCTGCTCCAAGTGGCTGGGGAGAGGGAAGTCTGGGCCTCCCTACTTAGGCTGCTACCCCCGCGACCCGACCCCGGATAAGCGGAAGAAGATGGATGGATGGATGGATGGATGGTTTGTTTACTCTTTATCTTGGGTGTAATGAAAAGCCTAGTGAGGTTTTCCCACCCAAACTTTCTCCAAAGTCTAGAGTTTGTTGTTGTGCTCTAATTTATACATATATCCCGCCATTCTTCATATGATATTTCAATTTTAGATTCTTTCTCCCAGTTAGTTTTTATATATGTGGTTGATGTTGATGTGTCTTCCCTCAGAGTTTTATATAGTGATGTTATTTCTTTGTATTGAATTCCTTTGTAGGTTTTAATCACCCAGCCAAGTACACCATATGATGTTTGAGAGCTTTGTATTTCTCTCAAAAAATAGTCTCTCAGCTGCAAATATCGAAAGAAGTCTGTTTTTTCCAGTTGATATTTCCCTCTTAATTCTTCAAAACTCATCATCTTACCATCTTTAATTATAGTACAGATTGCAGTTATTCCATTGTACTCCCAATGTTTAAATCCCTGATCATGTTTATTTGGTGTAAAACTGCCATCATGTGCAACCCAACGTATCATCCCAACCTCCTTTCCCAGTTTGTTTTGTTTTATATTTTCAAACCAGATGTCCAAGGTATGAGAAGTTATTGAATCCAGTCGGTGCTGTTGTGCCTTCCTAAGTTTAACATCCCCAAGTAATGTCTGGAGTGGGACATCACCCACTACCATTTCAATGTCTTTCCACTTAGCACAGTAGGTTTGATCACACCATTTAATTACATGTCGTAGTTGTGCTGCACAATAGTAATCCTTTAGGTGAGGGAGTGCCATTCCACCCTGTTCCCTTGACAACTGTAGTGTTGAATATTTTATCCTGGGCTTCCTCCCATTCCAAATAAATCTAGAAATAATCTTATCCCAGTATTTAAATCTCTCTGGTGGGATTTTAACTGGAAGAGCTTGAAAAAGATATAACAACCGTGGGAGGATATTCATTTTTATTACAGAGATTCTTGAATTTAGATCTAGTGTAAAAGTTGTCCATCTGTTTAAGTCCTGTCTAATTTGGAGGTTAATAGTGTCATAGTTAGCCTTATAAAGATTACTTAGTTTTTTAGTTATTTTTACTCCAAGATAGTTTATGGATTTTAAATCCCAATTTATCTTGAGTATGGTTCTAATCTCTTCTGATGGAGTATAATTAAATGACAGCACCTGAGTCTTAGTAACATTAATTTTATAACCTGAGTGTTGAGAGAAAGAATTCACCAGATCCACCAAAGGAATAATATTTTGATTTGGGTTATCCAGGTATATTATAATGTCATCTGCAAACAGGCTTATGACATGTTCTCTTCCATTAATATTGACTCCTCTCACCTCCTCACTCTCTCGCACAGCTTGTGCAAAGGGCTCAATGTATAATGTAAAGAGAAGAGGTGAGAGACAGCATCCTTGGCGAGTACCTCGCTCAAGCTTTATCTGTTTTGTTAGACTGCCATTAATTTTTATTCTTGCTGTAGGGTTTTGATAAATGGATTTTATGCATTTAATTGAGTCTTTATTGAAACCAAATCTTTCGAGTACTACATACAGGAAGTTCCAGTTTACACTATCAAATGCTTTTTCAGCATCCAGGCTTACAAGGATAGCTCTAGTTTTTTGGGATTGTATTGAGTCAACTACATGGAGGGTTCTCCTAATGCTGTCCTGAGTTTTACGTCTCATAATGAAACCTGTTTGATCTTCGTCAATCAGATGTGCCATGATTTTTCCATATCGTTCAGCAATTATAGATGTGTATATCTTGTAATCCACATTAAGAACAGATATGGGTCTATAGTTGCCACAATATTCAGTATCTTTCCCCTCCTTAGGGATTACAGAGATGATTGCCTCTCTCCAGGAGATTGGGACCTGGCCCATCTCTAATGTATATTTGAATGATGGTAATAATATGGGTATCAGTTCTTCTTTAAAGGTCTTGTACCACTCTGCTGGAAACCCATCACTTCCAGGGGATTTTTTAGCCCTAAGTCTTGAAATGGCTCTAGATATTTCTTCATGTGTTATAGGTGCTGTGAGTCTCCTGTTTTGCTCATTTCCAATTGTAGGTAAATCCAAAGCATTAAGAAATTTTGTTTTTTCAATATTACTTGAAGAGGGAGGTTGTTTATATAGATTTTCATAATACTTTCTAAAAGTTTCTTCTATTGCCTCTTCACTATATTCAAGATTATTAGTATGGTTTCTGATTTTATGTATGGTATTTGCTGTTTGCTGTTTTCTGAGTCGCCTTGCTAATAATCTATTTGCCTTTGCTCCCTGTTCATAATAATCTTGCTTCAGATATCTAAGTTTTTTCTCAACTTCCCCAGTCAAAACAATGTCTATTTCTTGTTTAATATCTTTGATTTCTTTAAGAAGCTGGGCATTGTGGGTTGTCTGATATTTTATCTCCATATGCTTTAATTTTCCTACCAAGTTGTAATAAGAGTTTCTTTAGATTTTGTTCTGTTTTGCAGTCAAAGCTATCAGTTTTCCCCTGATTACTGCTTTAAATGCATCCCATAGAATTATTGGGCTAATACCTTCAGTGTCATTTTCTTCTATACTGTATATTGATGGATTGACTGTAACTTAATTGGTTTAGTTATGAGTGCTGATTCTGGCTACAAGATCTGAAAAGAACCATAAAATCACCATAATTTAGACAAAAACATATTTTTACTCATTTATTTCAGAGAACAAATATAGACAAACTTGCAGGCACAATGCAACAACTATAAAAGTAAAAAAATAAAATAAAAAAAATAACCATACATTACAAAATCAAAAATACCTGAGAGCAAGAATTGCTGTTATGTGCATCAACAAACATTGTGCATTATCAAAGAAAAAAACTAAATGTTTACCTCACTTTCAATAAAAAAAACACATCTGTTACTTTATATAAAATAAAATACCCCATTTGCTACTTAAAGCTGCACTATGTAACTTTGTAGTGCAGTCTGTAACTTTTCTAACAATATATTTTTAACATATTTCTTCACTCTGTCACTATCTACTGACAGACTGATGTTAGACAAAGTAATCTCTGAAAAAAACTATAGTCCCCTTGCTTCTCTATCAGCATTTATAAAAACACTACAAACACAGATTGACCCGTCCTTAACCAGCCAATAAAAACAGAGTTTGTAACCAGCCAATAAAAACAGAGCTTGAATTTGAATCGGCCAATAAAAACAGAGCTTGAATTTCAAATTGAAAAATTGAAACTCTGTTTTTATTGGCTGGTTAACGGCGGGTCACTCTGTGTTTTTAGTGTTTTTATAAATGCTGATAGAGAAGCAAGGGGACTATAGTTTTTTTTCAGAGATTACTTTGTCTAACATCAGTCTGTCAGTAGATAGTGACAGAGTGAAGAAATATGTTAAAAATATATTGTTAGAAGTTAGACTGCACTACAAAGTTACATAGTGCAGCTTTAAATAACATATGGTCTTAAAGACCTTAAACAATGTTGAACACGGCATTAAGAATGCCAAGTCCTTATGACTTGCTGATAAGCATTGTGGGAAGATTCTTCTTAATAAACAGGAGCATCTCAGCTTTTTCAGTCATGAGTCTATTCCTGTGTTCATCCACAATGTTGGATGCAGCACTGAATAAGCGCTCACTCTCCACGCTGCAGGGTGCAGACAGGTAAGCTCTTGCTAGCAAGGTCCGGAAACTGTACCTTGTTAGTCTTCCAGTATTCCAATGGTGATGCACTTCTAGAGTTGGGTGGCTCTGTGAGGTAGATAATCATCTCTGATGGTGATGCACTGTCTGCGTGATCCTGCTGCATGGTTTCTTCTGCCATGATTTCACCAAACATTGAAGACAAGGATCCTGCTCGTGGAACTTTCTCTGCTGGCTCCCCTGTGTTGGCAGCTTCAGGTGTTTGGTTTGCGTTCCTTTCAGCAGCTTCTGTCAACAGACCAACAAGCAGTCTTTGTGTTTTGGTCTTGAGTCCTTCAGAAAAAAATCTGTCTTTGTACCTTGAATGGGGAAGAGGAGAATAATAACTTTAAACAAAACTCCTTGTTTCTGGCCACTTGAGAATTAAAAACATTAATAAAATAATGTTTTAAAAAAATGCATATACATTTTTTTAAAAATGTATATGTATTTTTTTAAAACATTATTTGGGAATTTATGTTCTCACCTTGGGTCTATGAGTGTTGCCAAACTGTAGAGGGGCTCATCTTCAATGTCAGCAAATCTTTTGGTGACAGATTCCAGCAGTGTGGCCTTCGTTGTCTTCACACCTTATAATAATAATAATAATGAATTCAATTTATAATGCACTTTTCATTAATAAAAATAAATCTCAAAGTGCCTTGATCTGTAACAGCATCTTTGGTGAGGATACGCTTTAAAACAATCACAGAGGGTATCACATCAGAAGCAGAGGCTTTGGATGAGCATATTTCTTTTGTCAGCTCTTCAAAAGGTTCCAGGAGTGTTGTTATGTTTTCAATCAATTCCCACTGCGAAGATGTAAAAGTAGCAGGTAGCTCAAAGTCAGCCTCATAAACACGTAATGGTCGTTTTTGCTCAAGGAGACTTTGGAGCATATAATAGGTGCTATTCCACCTAGTGCTGACATCTTGTTGCAGTCTTTTGGTGGGCTGGCCAAGTTGTTTCTGTACACTCTGAAGTCTTGCATATGCTAATGGAGAGTGTCTGAAGTGCCCCACAATCCGTCTCCCTTTAGCAATAATGTCACTTATACTGCGCTGCGACAGCACTGCATCATGAATTGCCAGCTGCAGGGTGTGTGCCATACACCCCAAACTTGGTAATCCAGAGTCTGTCATAGCTTTCACCATGTTTCTGGCATTATCTCTTAGGATCACGTGTATCTTCTCTTTTGGAATATTCCATGTCAGAAACATTTTCTCAAATGTGGTTGCTAACGCTACGGCAGTGTGGGAGCCAGAAAACTCCTGGGCATGAAGAACAGCTTTCTTAGGTTGAAAATCTGGATCAATCCAGTGAGCAGTTAAACTTAGCATCGACACAGGACTGACATCCGAGCTCCATATATCACTTGTGAAACTCACAGAGGACGAGACACCTACTTTAAGGAGACTTTCGACGTGAGAGTAAACAGTCTGGTGTAGCTCTGGCAGGGCCACGTCTGTAAAATATTTACGTCCCGGTAGCACGTAGCGGGGCTCCATGTGAGAGAGCAGTCGGCGGAACCCGGTGTCTTCCACCACTGAGAACGGCTGGTCATCTAGCCCGATGAATTCGATAATTTTTCGGGTTATTTGTTTAGCTTTCTGACCGTCACGCTCGTACGGGCGAGTGTTAGCAAGTGTGGGCTGCGTTAGCTGTCGTCCGACTGTTGCTGCTGCTCCGCGTGTCTTCTCTGCTGCGAGTCTTGAAAACTCACCATACTCTGCCAAGTGCTTGTTCTTTAAATGACGAATTAGGTTTGTTGTGTTGAAGGACTTCGTCGTACTTCCTCCACGAGGTACTTTTTCGTTGCACGTTTTGCAGTTTGCAAACTTCGCATCACTTTCACAGACGGTGAAAAACTTCCAGACGGCAGACATGTTTGTTTTTGAGCTGCTTCCTCTATGCGCATGCGCAATTTATGCCCACTGCGCGGGAGGGAGGAGCGGGGTGAAAGGGGGGGGGGGCACACTGAATGCTGCACAGGCTTGCTGCACAGGCTCTGTGATCGGAAATTGAAGGCATTTATCGGAAACGCCGATCACATACTTTTTAATGAAAATCGGCCGATTATGATCGGTGGCCGATCGATCGGCACATCCCTAAATCTTACTCATACCTGTATGTTATTTTACATCACCTGTCTTCTAATGCCACCAGTGCATTACAGCTAATTTATTTCAGCCGTTAGATATAAAATGTAAAATACCTAAATGTTAAGTTTACAAAATCAAACCTCAAGATTATAAACACTAATTTACAAAACAAAGATTTAGACTATATGCCAACCATGGTAACTTTTGTCACTAAAAGCCCTTTCTCACACGAGCCATCTCTGGACATATGCACTTTATTTTTTATTGCAACTTTATCCAAGAAAGGAAAGGAGCATGGTGAGAGCTGTGGAGAGAAGAAGCCCAAAACGAGAAAGGCATGGATAGAGAGGGAGAAGTGTGAGAGAAACGATAAGGAAGGATGAGGAAAAACGAGAACAGCAGAGAAAGGAAAAGGCCACGAACCTAACAACACTTTGCTGCCAGGAACAAACTATCACTCTGTCTCAATCTCTCGTTCATCCAACCCTTGATCTATTCTTACTGTAGAGCTTCTGGAGTGCCTGCTCAAACGCTCTGCCATACTACCCTCGCCACACATCGTTTGTTAACGATTGCAACCCAGAGTTCTTGCAGTTTAGGAGCAAAGCTGCATAGCAACCCCGCAGCACTTCCTGTTGGGCCAGGGGTTGAACGTCAGGGGCCGTTGTTCGTTGCAGTGCCCTCTCTGCCTTTTAGAAAAGCAGACAGGAAGCAGTTCACTTACAATCAGCTTTGTGCCTTGTTGTGGGGAGAAAGGAAATAAACAAGAAGCCAAAACACCCTCAGTCCACTGCTCCTCTATATGGTGTAACTAAAAAAGTTCTCCTTATAAAGACATCTTTGATATGAAAATGCTAATAGCTCAGCATCCTTAACAGTCTTTATTAAAAATATGATTAAATGCTCTTAAAACAGTTTTCTTTTGTCTGAGTCAGAAGTTTCTAACACTTAAAAAGCCAGTGGAAGTGTTAGTGAAGAATGATGACTGAGAAGCAGATTAAATGAAATCATGGCTCATCTTTCTAACCCCCTAGAATATTTTTAGAGATTACAGTTTGGCCTTTTACATTATATGCCCTCTGAGCAGCATGTTGCATGTATGAGCAAGTGTTTGTTTATGTTTGTGCATGAAGGAAATTTTTCTGTACAAAATTAAGATTTACTTCTTGAAACACATCTACAAATGTAAAAAAAAAAAAGGCTTCTGAAATAGCATGCAAAATCAAGAATGCCATTAATATTAGATGCATCTCTACACATGCATCACATTGGTATTTTTATTCAGAATAAACATGGGATTGGCATGTGCAGTTGCTAATATTATGAGGGCTCAATCTATGGTGGTCAATGTACAAATTCAGTGTCTGATCATGTGTGATAAACCTGAATGGAACAGTGCTCCATAGCAAATAATGGTCCTGATGAGAATTGGACCTCTACCCCCACCTAGCGGTCAAATCTGCCAAATACGAGCTATGTTCTAGTTCTATGTAATAAATACAATTATAAATGAATGACAAAGTAGGTCCAGACATCAGAAGCATTGTTTTAGTTCAGTAATTAAAAAAATAAAAATAAAATCCTCTAAATGTAACAAGCTTGTAAAAGTACACATATGAAATTCTGTCTCTAGTGGATTAAAGAGCCCAAGTTTGTGACAATCATCGGCTTGTTCTGGTGAGAGATATGTGAAAACATTTAATCTCATTCACTCCCTGAACTCCATTTTCTAATAAGCTATTCTTTTTAAAAGTACAAAAACAAAACAACAACAAACAAATAAAGGAAACGGAACCTCCTCAAAATTTCAATTTTCATTTTTTTGTCAAACATGCCAGTTTTCTATGTTTTCATTTGGATTCGAGGTCAGTGTAACACAAACTTGTTAGGACATTTGAAAATGAAAGTCTTAGAAAACAGTAAATGTTCCTCACCTTTGTTTACAACTAAATGTTTTAATATCCTGATGCATGTTCAATAATCCAGCTAGAAAAATCTAAAAAAGTTAAGTCTGGTCCTCTGGACATTCAAAAAACAAAGCAAAACAAACAAACAAAAAATTGTAGAAATGTTTCGTCTTTCCTCTGAAAGACTTCTTCAGTCTGAGGTGCTGTGTTCAGCTCAGTCTTATAAATAGCACCTTCTCAAAGTGGATCATTCATTCAACCTTTATTTAGGATCAACCAGTTTGCTGCTGACAGCCAATAGCAACATGTGAGCAGCTGGTTTTGACCAGAGGACCAGATTTAACTTTTTTAGATAAATGTTTTAATCAGTTACAGTGGGTTAAGATCAGCTACAAACACTGGTGCATCTAAAAAAAAATATATTATGGAAAAAGTTCAATATTTTTATTACAGAAAGTGAAACTCATATTATATAGATTCATTACACATAGTGAAACATTTCAAGCCTTTATTTCTTGAATTTTGAGGATTATGGCTTATAAATAATGAAAAAACTAAATTCAGTGTCTCAGAAAATGAGACTATTCCACAGCCAGCTGTTGGTACTTCTGTCAGTGTGGGCAGGAGACAACACCTGCTGGAACATGAAATCAGCATCTCCATAAAGTTCGCTGGTGAAGATGCTCAGTCATCAAGGATATGGTAAATTAATAAAAGTTCAAGACAAAAGCAGCTCGACTTTATTTGTAACAGAAGCGAAATATTTTCTGTTACAAATAAAGTCCAGCTGTTTTTGTCTTGAACCTTTTTGAATCCATAAAGCTCATCAGCAGAATGAAGCACGAAGTCTCTAAAATGTCCTGGTACAGTAGATACTGTGTTGACTGTGGACTTCAGAAATCGCAGTGGACCAACACCAACAGAGGACATGGACCCAAACCATCACTGACTGTGGAAACGTCACTCTGGACTTCAAGCAACGTTGGATTCTGGGCCTCTCCACTTCCTTCAGACTCTGAGACCTTGATTTCCAAGATGTAATTTAATCGGAATGGAGGACATTGGACCACTGAGCAACAGTCCAGTTCTTTGTCTCCTCAGCAGGTAAGACACTTCTAATGTTGTCTCTGGTTCAGGAGTGGCTTGACTTGAGGAGTGAGACATTTGTAGCTCATGTAGGAGTTAATCAGCTGATTAAGGTGTGACACCAGGAGTTTACAATACTGAACCTCTTCACAATATTATAATTTTCTGAGACACTAAATTTTGTTTTTTCTTTTTGTTATTTGAAAGCCACAATCACCAAAATTACAAGAAATAAGGCTTGAAATTTTTCATTCAATGTGTAATGAATCCATGTACGGTACTGTGAGTTTCATTTTCTGAAGTAATAGATGAAAAATATATAGAACTTTTTCCACGAGGTTCTAATTTTTTTTTTTAGATGCACCTGTATTCTGGAGACCTGTCCAGGATGTCCTCCGCCTCTTACACTGTGATGGCTGGATATGGGAACCAGTGACCCCCGTGACCTGAAAAGGAAGAAGTGGGTAAAGATAATGGATGAATGGATGGATTGAACTTTGTCCTTACAGCTTTTAGTTCCATTTTGTTAGATGAAGACAAAATAACTATCTTTCCACATGTCCTCCGTGATTCCATCATTCTCCCTCTGACTGTTTCCATCTGGGATTATTTTATCGACTGTGTCTAAAATGCATACGTCAATGGCCGAATGTAAACAAAAGACGTGTAATTGTTGGCAACAAAACATGACTGCTGATTTCACTCATTATAAATTATACAGTGGACTTCAGGCATTGAATAATGTTTACTTACCATAGTTAATTTTAGTTATTTTTGTCATCCATAATACACAGACACAAAATAAAAAAAATAAAAAAACATTAAACAATTATTTATTGTGACAAGTCTTATGGCTTTGAAACAATTTGTAAAAAATAAAATTCCTCATTTTTTCCCAACAACTGTAATAAAAAAAAAAGAGGTGGGTTGTTTTTGCTGTTTAAACAAAAACAACAGAATAAAAATGGGGAAATCTGGTCCTCAGGTGGGGTACAAAGGCTACTTTGATGTTTTATAATTCATATATTTCACAACTTTTTAATTTTTAACTCCTGACCAAGCATGGTCCCTAGCCCAGCTATCATCAAAACAGCAAAAGGGTGAATATTTTATAAAGTAATTCATTCATCAAGTTTATGAAACTCTGCTGAAGCTTAGCATGTACAATTTAAACCTTTATCCCTAGATGTTACAAGTTAAATTGAAATTCTTCTCCTCTGAAAACTGCTGTATTTCTCATGCAGACATTTCCCAGACAGAGAAAGCTTTGGCCTAGTTTAGTGCCACAGCAACACCTAATTCCCTGGCTTTACCTCAGCTTTATTGTTACCAATAATCCTCTCCTGACATCAATAACCGCAAACACTGTAACAAGCTTTTCAACTGGTATAACCAGAAAAACAAAAAGCATAGCTATGCTTCCTTTTTAAACAAAAATACAATAATCTTTAGACAAAATCATAGGCAGTCATAGATCAAGTTTATTTGGTAACTGTTAAGACTGCAGGAAGTGTTACACAAGACAACAGGAGTTAAAAAAGCATCCAGAAAAAGCTAGACTGGATGAAAAGTTTATTAATGTCACAGCTGTATAAAACAATAAAATATGATGGTAGGACCAGTTAATTTGTTTACACTTTTGGCAAATACGTTCTTAGGTAATATTATGATAACTGAAATATTTAAATATGAAGAGCTTTAGAAGGAGGAAACAATGTTGATTTTTCTATGTTTATGGGGAAGAGGACAGTTTGCATAATTTTGTTTAGCTGGAGTCTGCAATTTTCCTAAAAAATCAAATTAAAAAAGCACAGAAGGCATTTAAAATTAAACTACAAGTTAGACCTAAAATACATAGTGTGTGTGTACATTTTAAACTTCATTTAATTTAGTTAATGGTGAATGTTAATAATAGTGATAATTATTTAGCTTTAGCAATGATAGATAATATTACAATAAGCCAGGGGTGTCAAACTAATTTCCACCGAGGGCCACATCAGCATAATGGTTGCCCTCAAAGGGCCTGATGTAACTAAGACAGTATAAATACAGGTGGTCCTCGACTTACGAGCGAGTTCTGTTGCTACGACTATCTTGTAAGACGAAAATCTCGTAAATCGGGGACTACCTTTTATACCGCCCGAGCCACCACTGATACACGTACATGTACGGTAATGAACAGTTACCAAGTTACCAAGCACTTCGCCTATCCTAACACAGCTAATTTTAATAAAAAATAAAAAATAAAAAATAAATTTCTTACTTTGAACTGCAGCTTGTCTCGTCTGTTTGCATGTTAACTCGTTGTACGTCCGAGCTCCGCAGCTTCGTGCCAGCTCCACGTGGTCCACTCGGTCCAAACTGTTCCCAGGAAGGACTGTTAGCATGTTAACTCCATACATTTGGAGCCCGAAAAAGAGTTTAATAACTTACCGAAAGCTGTTTCTCTGCGGTGTTTGTCCATCCAAACGAGCTGCCCGCAAGCTGCCCGCGTTAGCTGTTGTTAGCTCCGCGTTAGCTGCGCTCGTTAGCATGTTTGTTCATCCAAAAGGGTGTCGGCACTCGCTGTTTCTCCGCGTTAGCTCGGTGTCCCCGACATCTTAGGCTGCCAGGCGGACATTGAGGCGAGCTCCCGGCCGCAGATGGCCCCTCCGCGGTTTGTCGGCTCTGTGTCCCAGCCCGCGTTAGCTCCGCGTTAACTCCGGGTTAGCTGCGCTCGTTAGCATGTCGGGCAGCGTTGTGGGAGCGATCGGCGGCTGCTGCTCCGGGCCTGAGACGTCCACAGAGTTCACAGAGCGTTTCCAGCTAATTTATCCGTATGAGGCATCCTCTTATGGGAGAAACAGTCCTCCAAAGCCAGCTGCCGAGTGCCGAGACTGGAACTTAACGTAAAATGGCGGACCCTACGGCATTTCTGGAAACGGCCGAAAGCTGCGCAAATATGATTTAAAATTATAAATTTTATAATTATAATTATTAATAAAGCCTTTAAAACAACCACAGCTGCAACAAAGGGCTGTACACATGAAATTAAGAACATTTAAACACACACACACACACAAAAAAAATTCTTCATATTTTTATTAAATATGATTACCTCGTAAATTCGGAACCTCGTAAGTCGATGTGCTCGTAAATCAGGGACCACCTGTATAGCTCAATTTAACTAAATGTAATGTAAAATAAACACAACTACCCCTTAATGTAACGGTCTGCTGCCTTCATACATCTCCTCCTACATGTCTCTGCGTGAGTGCAGCTACAGCGTGCGCTCTCAGGACATGATTACCTGCAGTGTTCCCTCAGTGAGGACTGAACTTGGCAAAAGGGCCTTCTCCTACTCTGCTCCTGCTTCCTGGAAAATCTTACAAAAGATCTGAAGCTCTCGACCTTGACCTCTTTAAATCCTTTAAGAATCTGTTGGACTCCTGGCAAGAACCAATGCATGTTCCTGTTTTTAGTTTTCTACATTTGCATAATCTAGCTGTTTTTGTTACTTTTTTGACATCTTATTTAACTTGACTTGTTTAAAAAAATCTGTATGCCTCTTTTCATGATTTGTCTATTGTTGTCGCTGTTGTCCATTGTTGTCATCATTCTTTGTTGAACCCAGGTCTCTCTTGTAAATGGGTTCTCCAGGCTCAATGGGATCAACCTGCCTAGTGGTGGGATGCTGGTGAAGATTCTCAGTCGTCCAGGACATGATAAATCAAAAAGGCGTTCAATTCAAGATCAACTGGACTTTATTTGTAACAGAAGACGTTTCGCTCATCATCCGATAAGCTTTCTCAATTGAATTGAGAAAGCTTATCGGATGATGAGCGAAACATCTTCTGTTACAAATAAAGTCCAGTTGATCTTGAATTGAACGCCTTTTTGATCTAGTGGTGGGATGTTGTTGTGCTGCGTTCCAGTTGCCTCGGAGGTCGAAATTATGAACCCGGAATGACGTCATCACCGAGTTGAATGCGTTCCAGTTAGCTTGTCGGCACGATGACGAAAACAAGATGGACGCCCGCTACGAAGCTGTTGTTGTTCTTGCTTTGTTGGATTATAAAAAGGTTTCCAGACCAGCAGCGAAGTTGAAAAGCAATTCTGAGGCTCTTGAAATGTTAACCAGGTATGTTGTTTTAACCAGTAGTTTTTATTTATTTATAAATAAGCTTATTTTTGTTAATTATGGTCTTGAGGCTCTTACATCTACTTTATAGTTTTAATTCGATCTCTTTTAGGATTATAGCAGCAGTACAGAAGTTATCATTAGATAAATAAAGTCAGAAAGTGCTGAACATTGTTTTTCTTTTCTTTTTACTACCTCAAACCATTAGCAGACGTTTTTACGGTTTATTGTTAAAATTGTTATTAAACTTCAATCAATCAAAACTTTATTTCAGACTCATATGGTCCATAGTAACAAAACAATTTAATTTCTTTGTATTTTAGGATGCTGCTGATACACACAAACCTACGGACACATGGAATAATCATGAAGACTATGGGAGGTGATGCTGAACATGGATGACAACAAGTTTGTGCGTCATTTCAGAGTCAACAAGACCCAGTTCACATCTGTAATGATGCAGCTGCAGGAGAAAGGCATAAGGAAGGAGCACTGTCAAGGTGCAGCACCAGTCCCTGTAGAAAAGAAGGTCCTGATGTTCCTGTGGTACATGGCCAACCAGAACAGCTTCAGGGAGATGTCTGACAAATTTGGTCTCGCAGTCCTCAGCACACAGGATCATCATGGAAGTACTGAAGGCCATTTTGCACAATGGGACACACCTTCATCCCCTGGCCTAACGAATTGATGTTGTGGTGATGATTGTCATCATGGCAGCCTGCCTTCTGCATAACCTCTGCATTGGGGCTTCACCAGTGTGTCAGGATCACCCAAACAGCTGTCCAAGGCAGGATGAAAATGACTAAATTACTCTTTACTGTGATGTGTGGATGCTGTACTTGTATTAGCTTGTCATAACTTGTCAAAAAATGTTCTAGTGTTGTTATAGTGCTGTTTTGATTAAATGTGTTTATCTGACATGCCACTCTCTCGCTGTCATTTATATCTGTGTGGATAAACCACGCCAAAAACATAAGCTGGTATAGGTAAACACATTTTACAGCTTCAAAAACCAGCTGCAAAACTTAAGTTTCCCACAACAATAACACCTGCTTAAAAGTCAGTGCTTAAATAAAGCATTTCTATGTAGTAATTTTAAAACTCTGCCCGATGAGAACATGAGAGCACTAGTTTCTCTGCAAGTACATCGGTTTCCAAAAATATTGATGAAAAACTATGCAGTGCATCATGACAAATTGTCGTGTTTGAATACCAGAGGTGTTCCTCTTTTACAATGAATTTACTTTCATTCTAAGTAGTTTCTTTTCATTACCTGCTTTCCTTTATTCTACTGAAAAACCACACTTATTGTGAAGTAAGACAAGAATTTGTGCATTTGTTATTTCAAATTGTTTTTAATAACGTATGACAACAAGGCACAGGTACAATTTGAGGTCTGAGGTCTCAGTAAAATGAGCTACCAGCTAAAACTAAATCAAAATAACTAACTTCACAAAAATCTTACTTAGTAATGTTGGACACAAAGACACTGTTCCAGTAGCAGCTGGCAAAATGCAAGGGACCAGGGAAACAGGTTTGTCTGCTCGGGTCCAGGAACATGTTCATCTTCATGTTGACATAAACTGCAAAGAAATATACACATGGTTAACAACAAATCACAGATGACAGTAACTCACAAAACTAACCCACAATAATAAGTATAAATAAGGTCGATTTTCACTCTCTCTCTCACACACACACACACCCCCAACACAGACACACACAGCTGTGGATTGACAGGATGGTTTGGGTTTCAAGTTTTGCATTTTTTTTAAACAAAATAATTGATTCTGTTAAACTGGATTCCCACCCTGACAAGCCAAGATAAATCTTGATAGACCTTTTAAAAACAGTTTATGGTGCAAAACATTAGTTTACTAGCTAAAAACACATGTAAAGGTGAACAAAAAACAACATGTTGCAGGCCTCCTACGCAGCTACATCATCAACACGACAAAAATCACGTTCTTTAGAAAACACAAACCGCTTAGAAACACCTAATTATTAGGTGACATATCGTATACGTAATAATCACTGTAAAGTACGAAATGTGTTACTGAGTTAATGATAAACAATGAACGCTGAACAGCTAAAACGAGTACTGTGCTAAACAACAACAATGCCGCCTCACAGCCGTTTTGCGAGCCGTTGTCGACGCACAGCGGCTGTTTAAACCTATCATTATCGTTACTGTAAAGAACTACAGTGCCTGAATGCGTTAATGTGAAGTTACGGCTGAGTAAACCACAAAGAACAGCGAAAAAGAGTAAAAAGTAACTCTTTCACGCACTGTTGATGCGAGGAGCAGCCATTTTGAAACGATGATCTCGGCAAACTCGGGTATGGTGTGGCGAGACCGAGTCCACGAGTTGTAATTACGACCTGAGGGGGCGTTCCAGTTGATTTTTACTGCTCGGAAGCTCGTAATTACGACCTCCGAGGACAACTGGAACGCAGCATTACTTTGCAGGTAACATAATTGGCATGCATTATGGGAAATGTGATTTTTTGTTGTGCACTCTTTTGACTTATTTATTATATCACAGTCAGACCTTTTAAGCTCTCACGGGCCACATAAAATGACGTGGCAGACCACATCTGGCCCGCGAGCCTTGAGTTTGACACATGGGCACTGATTTCTATTCCACTTCTCATAATCACATTCAACTTTATTGTCAAAACTGCAATATGTACAAGACATTTACAGGATTGAAAGTGCATTACTCTCAGACCCCTGGTGCAACAATAACCATTTAAATTTAAACATTTAATAAACGTTAGCATAAAATGAAATAATAAAAGTATAATAACAGTATGATACCGTCCTAAGTTCTTCTTATGTTCATTTAAAGTTATTTATTGTTTGATTTTTTTAAATCAACAAAAGTATATTTTCAGAGGAAAATTAATAAGAAACGTTATAGTTAGCACTACGCTTCCGTAAGTTATGCTGTTATTTCTTGTTGTGTTGTTATATTTGCTTCATTCAATAATAAAAATTAAAAAAAAAGCCGGAGAGCGGAAGATGACGTCAGGCAGCCGTCTGATTTCCCATCATGCATCACGTTCTTCAACTACTAAAACAGCTAAAAAATATACAAAAACAAGAAAGTAAGCTGTGCAAAACTATTCAGGCTTTCTGTTTATTTTTTTTTTAGGCTTTATTGAATTTGAAGCGAGAATTTTTCCACATTGCAACCGTGAGTGAAAACCGTAGTGGTTCAGACCCACATAAATTGCGTCATTACGTCATAGTTGATACGGCAGCATGTGTGGACTCTCCAGCATCCAGGACACCGCAAGGTGGGGCAACTGCTGGAGGATTGGATGTACCTTGTAGTTTCTGTGCATTGTTCATAAGGTGGATGGGATACATGGGCCGTCAGGTTATAAAGTGGACAATGGTATTCTTGTTCATGAGGTTGGATGGCAGCACGGTCAGTACAGGTAAAGTGGACGGTACTCAGAAACACAAGATGAGCATGGCCTGACCTTGCATCTGCTCACCTAGTTCATGAGGTGGTTGGATTACTGTCATATATCATATATGAATGGTATATGTGGACAATAGTGGACAGATGCAGGTCCCAAAAGGACACATGCTGCCTGTTTTTTTTTGGACAAAACAAATCAATTACTCTGCTGCTTGACCTTGATGTATTGTTTTCATACACAATACACTTTTTTATAACCATAAAATTTATAATTACAATTTATAATCACATAAACTGTGCACAGTTACGCTTTGTTAGCCCATATTGCATAACATGGGCGGAGTCTGTAAATTGTATGGGCGGAGCCTCCGGCCCCTGCTGGAAAACCTGTAGGCTGAGAGGGCAGTGAGGTAGATGCGGAGTTATTGTTGAACACGTCGCTCACATGCTGTCCAGCTGCGATTATTAAGATTTATTTGACCTTCGAACTAGGCACTTGTTTTTATTGTCAGCGTTGCTCGGAGTGTTAGTCCACACAGGATGACGGACACCATTCTAACGAACGGCATCGAAGACAGCGGAGGAGACGGTAGTTACTTCAAAAAGGTGAGTTTTTAACTCGGCCACGCTCCATTAAACACACAGTTAGCTGCAGTTTGTCCATGCGTCAGCTTCATTACACAGACAAAACTGTGGAAAAACATGGGTTCAGCTTCTTTTTTTGCCTAAGGATCACACTTTACTTAATTGATGGTGCCACTAGTGTTAAAAAAGACGTACGGTAAACGTAATAGAAAGAAGAAAAAAAACATGGTTTCCTTTGACTCGCACCAGATATAATTTTGTATTTTAGTAGTACTGTACTGTACTCAACTACAGAGAGTTGAGATTTAGTTATAAAAGCGTTCAGGAGGACAGTTTAAAAAATGTCACCAGCAGCGTCAGCTTCAGGTGTGTTTGTGTTACCTGTAGAAACTGAATGCATGGAGATAAGTGTCTTATTTATGTGTGATGGTGATGGATTAGATAGATCTGCTGTAAACATGCATGTCCATTCCACCCCAGGCCACTGAATACTGCTGACAGAAAAAACAATGCAGCAAACTTTGTTTCCTTTGGAACCTACAGTATTCCATTCGTTTTTATGTCAAACTACCAACGATCACTGTAAGTTCATTGAAACATAAACTTTTAGTTTTCAACTAACTTTTCATTCAACCTTTATTTATACAGTTTAGTCTCATTGAGCCTCGAGGACTCACTTGAGAGACCTGTTTTTAACAAAGAATGATGGCAACGGTAGATGATCATATAAGAAAGGATATAAATTAAGAAAATTATTTAAAAAATGGAACAAAAGCTAGATTGTAAAGCAGTGTAGAAAGCTAAAAACAGGAACATGACTGCATGAACCACGACATTGACCTTCTCTCTCTAGCCCCGCTATAGAAACACAGGGTCACTAATCTGGGGCTGATAATGGACCCTTCCCTGAAATTTAACAGTCACGTAAAAATGATTGTTAAATCCTGCTTTTTTCAGCTGAGGCGGCTGTCTAAGCTGAAGCCCATACTATCCAAAAAGAACCTGGAGACAGTAATCCATGCTTTCATAACATCGAGGCTCGATTACTGCAATTCACTTCTGTTTGGAATCAGTCAGTCCTCCATTGCACGGCTACAGCTGGTCCAGAATGCTGCAGCCCGATTCTTAACTGGTACAGGCCATAGAGAGCACATCACACCAGTTTTGGCCTCCCTGCACTGGCTACCCATTCACCTTCGGATCCAGTTTAAAATACTCATGTATGTTTTTAAATCTCTGAACAGTTCCGCTCCACCCTGTCTCACTGACCTTCTGCAGCCATATGTCCCACGGCGCTCTCTGAGGTCAGCAGACCAGATCCTTCTCTCAGTCCCAGATACTCGCCGTAAGCTCAGAGGTGACAGGGCTTTCTCTGTTGCAGGTCCAAGACTGTGGAATGAGTTGCCACTGAGTGTCAGGCAGGCTCCCTCACTCACAGTATTTAAGTCTCACTTGAAAACCCACTTCTATTCTCTTGCCTTTAACACGGTGTGATTTGTTTTGATCCTCTCTGTACTATACAGTGTTCGCCATTTTAGTTAGTTTCTGTTGCTATTTGTATCTATATTTTTATTTTATGTTTTTCCTGTCTGCTATGCTCTTTGTTTCTATTGTACAGCACTTTGGTTGGCCTTGTCTGTTTAAGTGCTCTATAAATAAATTGGTATGGTATGGTTTTTGCCATGAACTTGGCAGATGTTTGAAGCCACTTTCAAGGTCTAGCTAAAGATCTTTTTGCAAAACTGTTCCATACAGTTGAATCTATGTAATGCATCTGACAGGTTACTTAAATTGCTAAGAGTAATGTGTTTGCATCAGAAATGCTCTTGTAAAGTTAGCTTGCCCACTCTCAAGTACTGTACCTGAAATGTTTTCGAGAGCTGTGGATTGGTCTGGTCTGAGGTTGTGAGGATAAAAACAGTCTGCAGTGGTTAAGTGATTATCCAACGTGTTTTTACAGTTCTCGTGTTTATGATCTGTGTCTCATTGCTCACTGTTTTTCTCACCCAGGCTGTATTTTTTTTAGACAAGCTTATTTTGATGGGTATCTGAGCATATCCTTTGTGTCTTTAAATCCCTCTGAATCCCCCTCTGAACGCTGTCTGGTTGAGGCTCTGGGCTTCACTTCCTGTGGTTTAAATAAAGGTCAGTGGGAGTCAGGGTCTGGCACAGTCACAGGACATGACTAAACACTGTGAAACCTCATACCTTATTTTTAAGGTGTTGTTTTTATATGTATTTGGTGGTGAATTCTGCCATACTTCACAATGAACTGAATGAAGAGCTTTGCATTTAGGAAACATTATGGTCAGAGTGAAGAAGCCGTGATGTTTTTTTCTTAAACGCTGCTTCTTCTCCTGTGTGAAAATTAGATTACCGTAATGAATAAAAAGACCACACTACATCTGCCTGATACTTCAGAGGGGCTGTCGTTCTTCCCAGACGTCCACTGTTTGGTCTCCAGATGGCTGAGGGCCAACTGGACAACTTCAGGATGGAAAGTTGAAATGGGCGTGTTTCTTCTCCTTGTCCTCCTCGGCCAGAGAGGGCTTTGACGTAGCATCTGGCCTGAGGCTTTCCCTCAGCCAGACCACAGACACAAATTGACAACATGTGCCCTGGTTCACAAACCAAACCAGTTCCCCTGACTTGGAGACCCTCTTGGATTCTTCTAAGCAGAGTTCTGAGAGGAAACAGACAAATGAGGCATGCAGCTGTGATTAAATGTGGACTTGCATAGTGCTTAACTGAAAATAAAGTTTTAAATATTAATTGGACAAACCCTACTCTGAAAACAGTACCACTGTAATTGAGCCAGTTTGTGATTTCAGATGGTCGTTTATTCCAATATTAAAAGAGTTTATAAATGTCTGTCATGCTTAAATCTTATATCAGAGGGAAAAGGATATATAAGCTCATGACTAGGTTGTGTGTAAAGCTCCCCACTGGCCAATCGCCACTCCTAATCACAGCTTCTATAAACCAACGATCTCTTTGCTCCACATAAAGCCTCATTTATACAACGGCAAACCTTTTTGCTGTGTTCAGAAAACGATGCTGCACTGGACTGCCTTTGTGTTTTCATCTAATGAATTGTTTTGTAGGGTCGAAGAGAAGGCTTTACTGTTCAGTCTGCCAGTAGATTGGGGGTGGGGGGTGGGGGTGTGAAACCCCTGTGAAATGGTTAGCAAAGTGGTAACGTTTAGATTTTAGTTTCTAGTAATCAGAAGGGTGTCAACCGAACCAACACTGTGCTGATGATGGCCACTCTGCTGTTTTCATTTATTTAAAATAGGGTTGTTTATTTATTTATTTTTTTTACAAAAATGAAGAATCATGGTCTAGTACTGTATCATAAAGTCGGATTTATGGATTTACGAGACAAAGCACTGTACACTGCCTGGCCCCCAAAAAAGTCGCACACTAATATTTCGTTGGACCGTCTTTAGCTTTGATTACAGCATGCATTCTCTGTGGCATTGTTTCAACAAGCTTCTGCAATGTCACAAGATCTATTTCCATCCAGTGTTGCATTAATTTTTCACCAAGATACTGCATTGATGACAATGCACTAGACATGACGGGTGCATCACTTTATCTGCCTCTCTTCTTACCCTGATATGCCCATCACTCTGGAACAGGGTAAATCTGAACTCATCAGACCACATGACTTTCTTCCATTGCTGCAGAGTCCAATCTATATGCTCCCTAGCAAATTGAAGCCTTTTTTCCAATTAGCCTCACTGATTAGTGGTTTTCTTAAGACTACACAGCTGTTCAGTCCCAATCCCTTGAGTTCCCTTCACATTGTGCATGTATAAATGCTCTTACTTTCACTATTAAACATAGCCCTGAGTGCTACTGTTGTTTTTCTTTGATCTGATTTCACCAAACATTTAAGTGATCGCCGATCACGATCATTCAGGATTTTTTTCCGGCCACATTTCTTTCTCAAAGACGATGGGTCCCCTTCCAGTTTTTAATAATGCGTTGGACAGTTCTTAACCCAATTTTAGTACCGTAGTTTCTGCAACCTCCTTAGGTGTTTTCTCTGCTTGATGCCAATGATTTGACCCTTCTCAAACAGACTGACATCTTTTCCACGACCACGCTGTGTCTTTGACATGGTTGTTTAAGAAATGAGAAGCAACTCATTGCACCAGTTGGGGTTAAATAACTTGTCAGCTGAAAGATAATCACCCATGCAGTGATTATCCAATAGGAGGCTCATACCTTTTTGCTCAATTAAATCCAGGTGGTGACTTTATTTTTTGGCCAGGCAATGTGTTTAGAGAATTAACAGAGTGTTGCAACATAGATTGTCATTGGGAACTTTACATTCAGCATTGCAGTTGAAAAGTGGAAACTTACTGCTATGGTATCTATCAAACACTGGCCTCTCCCTTGTTCTATCCCACGCCCTACCTTAGATGCAGTGATCGAATGACCGCATGACTGAATGACGCCAATGCTACGATCGGCCTACACCTCCTTCACTAATATGCTCCACCTGTCATTCTGAGAATAACTCAGCATCCTTGGTAAAACTCTGATGTGTAATAAAACGGCCTTTTAGTTTTGTATAAACAGTTAATCATTAAACTTTCAGGCCACTGAAGTGTTTACACAGGATCAACCTGGTGACCGGAGCAGGGTGGTGGAAGAGCACAATACATCACCATATGACCTTTGTTGAAAACACTCAACCTGCCGTGTTGAAATTTGTACTCGAGAGGAACATCACCACGTTCCACCCACCTGCTCCGCTCACTAATTTTTCAGGAATGTTTAAGATAAGAGCAGTCTCAGCATGACTCAAATGTGAATGTGAAAAATCTGACAGGACAGACGGAGACAAGCACTTCTCATTCCTTGAGTGGAAAAAAAAAATCTAGCGGCACAATATCCTTCTTTTTCCTGGAATTTGTAACTGTGGCAGCTGTATGGTTGGAAACTTATTTCCCCCAAAGCAACTGTTTGGATGGGCACTTCTAATTGTTTAAAGCTTTTACAATGAGAAAATACAACTACAGTATGTGAAGAAGAAGAAGAAACAGAAAGAAAGTATGTGTTGTTATCATTGTATGTTTCTATACATTGATGAAATTACCGTACTGTAGTTCTCTGCATTTAACTGATCACACATGAGATACACCCAGATGGAGCAGTGGACACCTATGTAAGCACCCAGGGAGCAGTTAGGGATTAGGCGTCTTGCTCAAGGACACCATGACATGTGAGCATGACGGGGAGTTGAACGTGTGGCATTCTGGTCTCAAGCTGGCTTCCATACCTCTATACCACAGCCGCCCCAAAAGACCCTTCCCTGTTGTGGGTTTGTATTGAAAGATGGAAAAACTAAATCTCTCTTCCTGTTTCCTTTTTGGAAACTATTAGAAATGAGTTTGTTTATAGAAACTGAAATAGAATACATGTATTTGTCTCCACACACTGGTGACTTCAACTTAACTGGTTTCACTGAGCTGGCTGGTTTCTCTACTTTTGTTTCTGGACAAGGTGAGTTTTAATGATGCCTCCACATCATTTATACTGTACCTGGTTGTGAGTGACCGCCTGTTGACTTGGTGAGGCATGTACTCTTAGGAACAAGAGTCACACAGTGCAGCCAGATACAGGCTATTATATTTAAACACTGAGTGAGAACGTGTGTTTTGGTTAAATACACTGTGGGAAGGCACGGTTCTTCCCACACACCCAACTTACATTCAGGTTTTCCGTTAAAACTAGTGGCTGAAGATACAGAAAATATTCTTTGAAAACTAAATAAAAAATGAAGTTGACATGCCACTACATGCTAGCTGTAACATAAAAAAAGAGAGAAGAAACTTTATTGAAAGAGCTTAATTTTCACTTAAAGGGATTTTTTAAAGTTGTTTTGTGGAAATGCTATTGGCAGTCAATATCTTACCTGCAATAGAAATTGCTTGAAACATTCAATTGTAAATATCAGGTAAATGGTCACTCGGGATATTTTACCTGATAGACTTGAACCTGGCTGTCTTAGAATAACTCCAATCTCAGATCATAGTATTTCATGTGAATGCTTTTTTAACAGCCTTTCTGTTCTGCATGTGAAAGTTATTTACATGAAGGTCTGTTATTTACCCTGAAGCGAAGGCCAAGCCAGTCTACAGTCCACCAGTAAGATTCGATGCAAAACAAAAACCATTGCCACGTAAATTTCAACAAATGGTGTTGAAGGAAATCAAGAATTCACAGGATAATTCTAGGTTTCTGCACAATACAGTACTGTATATTGAAAATATATCATCATTGCAATACCAGTGAGTGCAAGATAAATATTGTGAAGGTTTGCTTGGACAGCAAAAAATTATATCATACCATTCCACTTTATTTATAAAGCACTTAAAACGGCAACAAGGCCTACCAAAGTGCTGTACAGCAGAAACAAACAAGCAAAGCACACAGCAAAAAACAAAAACATAGATCCAATTATTATAGGCATCTATAAATACAGGCATTTATATTTCAAGTACCATGCCTTCATGTTCTGTATGTTAATATATTTAATGAATCAAAAAGACTTTCACTGGTCTTGATGTCCACACCTGGTTTAGACGACAAGAGAGAAAGTGAGGTGTAAATGTGGGTTGATCACAACTGATATTATAATCTCGATATTAAATGGCAATAATGCATATTGCAAGTTGCTCTAATGTTGTGCAGTCCTATGGTTTGTACACATTTTATGACTTCTGTGCTGTTTCTTTTTGTACGTTTTGCTTTTGCTAATTNCCCCTTGGTCATCAAAGCCGCTCCTCATATTAACACCCAGGTACATAAAATCCCCATACACCGCCGCAGAACAAGTACGAATTAAGACTGATTTTCATGCTATTGCTGGACTGCTGTGCCAAACACCATCGGAGCAATAGATTATTATATCTGATTCGAAATATAACCTGCAGAATGTGGTTGCGCGATGACCAGGAGGAGCGCGCATGACACATTTGTGCTGCAAAACATGTTGGCACGCGTCTTGCAGCGTGGCATTTATTGTCCATCCATCTCGCAGACTATTGACCACCTCCTGTCCGTGCTGCGGCGAGACGTTTGTTTGAAGCCATTTTCAGATCAAACCATTTATTCTTGATTTCTGATACTGTACGACCCACGGGACACACAGCATATGCACTACAATATTAATATGAAGTTAACTGTAGTTTCGAGACATTTTAAAATGCTTCTGTTCAAAAACACATCCGACACTTGCGGGGGGTGGGGGGTAGCGGTGCGCCACGGCTCTTCTGAATAAGTGAAACTATAATGTAACACAGTACACTAAAATTAAAGATATTTGACCATCCGACACTTGCGGGGGGGTGGGGGGGGGTAGCCACAGCGCGACTGAGAGCAGATCTCCGAACGCGTGAAGTTCCTCCTTTTACTTCTTGAGTTTGAATGAATGGACACTTCCTGCTGTCAGAAGGCAGGAAGCGTGGCCTTATATGGTGTTTTGAGGGGTGGAAATTATGTAAATTACCTTCCCGCGAGCACGCGCAGGTGAGTAGAACAGGTGGGATCCATCAACTTTAAGCAGCCCGTTTACACGCTTTTCCTGTGGATAGAAGACTTTGTTGGATCTGACGTGGCATGTTCGTACGAACGCTTCGTACGAACAAAAGTAGGAGAAATTTAGGATAAAAATACGAACATTTTCGTGCATGAGGGCCATTGCTCCCAAACACAATTTTGGATGTGGGAGACTAAATAAAAATTAAACTGGTTTATTATTATTTTTCTGTGGGTACAGAACCTTTTCTCCAAACCAGCCTTTTTTCAAATATAGGTGGATTTACTTTGGAGCAAACTTTAGTATCAAGCAGCCTGAAGCCTTGTTGATTTTTCTGTCCTATTAACCTTTAGAAATTTAATTTTCTTTTGGCTGCTCCCTTCTTCAGGGGTTGCCGCAGCAAACAAACTTGCACGAGGATTCAGCAATTGTTTTACACCAGATCCCCTTCCTGACACAACCACAGACCACTGAGCTACCACAGCCCTTTTGTGTGGAGCAAAAGGCTGCCGTCTAGGGTGCCTGACCCCCAATTTACACTACATGCGTTCCGGCTCCGCTCCGGTCCGACCTCCGCAGCAAATATGCACCCATTATAATCAATGAGAGCGTTTACACTGGCTCCGCACGGCGGCGGCGAGCGGACGGCAGTCCGTCAAAATTAGATCCGATCCTATTTCTGCCGGACGCCGGAGCTGTGCCGGAGTCAACTTTTAAAGATTACGTCGCACCAACAGGAAAAGGAACGAGCACAACATCCGTATTTACAAAATAAAATCACCACGGGCGGACTAATCCTAGCTCTATACGGATTTATTTGTACAAAAATGCTGTCAAACTATCATTTATGACTACGCCTACAAACGCAATACAAGAAATAAAAATTTAAAAAAGTATTTTATTCTGAAATGTAATAAATCACGTCCTGTCGCTCAAACCATGTCCTGTCGCTCATTTACAAGAGAAGATCAAGGCAGACGCAACAATGGATGAGGAGAGACTTATTGTGGAAAATATCTCAATGCAAAAAACAATCAAACAGCGAGGCAGTCTCTACTGTTGTTCTCCTTCTTCCACCAAATTAATTGCTTTGTTCTGACTTCATTATTTATCACTTGATTTATCGCTCGATCTCGCAATTCCCGCGCATGCGTCTCGGAGCGGCGCATCCAGGCGGACCGGAGCGGAGGTAGTGTAAACTGGACTTGAAACGCTCAGCTGCGACCTGCAGAGCGGAGCCGGAACGCATGTACGGTAGTGTAAATTGGGCGTTATCTGCTCAAGGGCCCAGAGGGGGCGAAGGTGGATGCATGTGTGGGTGCTTCACCTTGGCCACCTTCTGATGCAGATCCACTTCTCTAACCTCTGCACCATCACTCCCCGTTAGGTGTTAATGGGTAATCTTTAGATGGTTTTATTTACACTATGTTCCGTTATGCAATGGCGTAAAAATGAACAGAGAAACAGAATTTAATAATTAATCACAATTGTTGCATAAAAATAAATTATGTCAAACATTAATGGGAAAACCGTAAACCTGCCAAGATTTAAGATCTCACATGCACAGAATTATTATTTTTTGCCTACAGTATGGATAAATAGGTAACACTTTACAATAAGGTACACAAAATTTGATTAACTACTAGGGAACGCCTCAGGAATGAATCGGGAACAAATCAGGAGCTAATGGGTAGTTAACCAGTACGGTACAGGTAGTCCCCGATTTACGAGCGAGTTCCGTTACAACGAGGCGCTCGTAAACCGGAAATCTCGTAATTTGGAACGGCCGCCATGTCTCTCGTAAGTCCGGAAATTCGCTCGTAAATTGGAACGGTTTCGCTAGCGCGACTACAAACACTCTATTTTCATCCAAAAACTGCTTATGAGTGCATAAAAATGATCGGAAACGTGTGTCCATATGCTTAGCTAACTAACTGTGGTGAAAAAACACATGAAAACTCAGTATTTTTTGCGTTTTTTCCAAAAATTCGCCAGCTCGTAAGTCTGGAACCTCGTAGATCAGAGCGCTCGTAATTCGGGGACTACCTGTACTTACATGGGAACACACAGCCAAGCCTTGTTAGGGGACTACTGGTTAGTTACCTTGTAAATGAAGAGGAACTAATCAAGAACTACCATGGAAACCAAAGAGAAACAAATCAGGAGCTAATGGGTAGGTAGCCAGTACCGTACTTACTGGGGAACACAGCCAAACCTTATTAGGGGACTACTGGTATGTTACCACATACCGGTAAACGGAGAAGAAATTCTCCATGTGGTTTCTGAATAAACCTTGCACCAGTGAGGTCACAGGTTGCAATTGTCAAAAACCTGTTTTCTAGTAATTTTATTGGCTTTTCTTGTTTGTAAACCTATGAAAGACATTATCAATTTCATAATCTTGTACCGCTGTCAATTTAACTACTATGTCTGACTATCACTTACCAAATCATTGCCTGGCTATTATTTGGTTCAATGATGTAGTGAAGCATCATACCAAGTATCTAAAAAAGCTAAGTCTGGTCCTCTGGACATTCAAAAAACAAAACAAAGCAAAAAATTTTTTTGTAGAAACGTTTCGTCTTTCGTCCGAAAGACTTCCTCAGTCTGAGGTGCTGTATTCAGCTCAGTCTTATAAATAGCACCCTCTCACAGTGGATCAACCAGTTGGCTGATGACAGCCGAAACCAGCTGCTCACATGATCAAGGAGGACCATCAGCCTAACGATGGATCGTTAGCACCCTGATGGTTGTTTGCTATTCACAGAGGGCTGAGTGATACTAGCAATAACAGCATTGTAAGAGGGGGACAGTTGAACCCGGAGGCCTCCACCCCTGTTTAATGATAGGCGGTTTCTTTTCACAAAAATGGCCTCCTTTACTCCTCTCTCAAACCATCGTTCCTCTCTATCAAGGATGTGAACATCTTCATCCCTGAAACAGTAGCCCCTTTCATAAGTCAAATCCGCGCAATTGCCGCACAGACCAGTCTGGCTTTAATCCTCCCCGGGTCATTCATAATACCACAGTTGAAGGCGGGCAGGTCCTGCTCACATAAATATGTTCATAAATGAACCCGCAGCATTTTTATAAATAAAAAACAATAAAAAATAAAAATACTGTATATACTATATATTTAAAAAAAATAGATAAATGTACAGTACTGGACAGTCACCAAGCACTTAGCCTATCCTAACACAGTTTTTAAAGATGAAGGAATCAGTTGAATTGTCTCCCTCCTCCCTGCAGGCTCCATAGGGAGCTTGCTCCCTTTATGTGAAAGGGAGACAATTCAACTTATTCCTTCATCTTTAAAAACTGTGTTAGGATAGGCTAAGTGCTTGGTGACTGTCCAGTACTGTACATGTATTCATTTATAAAAATAAAAAAAAAGTTAAAAAAAAAGTTAAAAAAAAAAAATTTTTTTTTTTTTTTTTTTTACTATGTGATCCTACTTACAAATTTTTGACTTACGAGCGCCCCCTAGTGACGGAACTCGCTCGTAAGTCGGGGACTACCTGTATGTGTCTGAGCTGAACTTTTCTTTAATAAATTAATAATTTTAGCAGGATAAACACTTAAAAAATATATATTTGTTAGCTTACATTATTGTAAGAGTGTGTCTGTTTAATTTTTGTTAATAAATGATTACAAATCAGCTTATTTTATGAAAAAGCCATAAATAGGTCGCACCTGAATATAGGTCGCAGGGCATGCAAAAATGATAAAAAGCCACGACCTATATTACGGAAAATAAGGTACTTGGCTTGGCTATGTGTTCCTCAGTAAGTACTGGTTAACTACCCATTAGCTCCTAATTTGTTCCTCTTTGGTTTCCTTGGTAACTATGCATTAATTATTATTTATTAGTTCCTCTTCGTTTACAAGGTAACTAACCAGTAGTCCCCTAATAAAGCTTGGCTGTGTGTTCCCCAGTAAGTACTGGTTAACTACCATTAGCTCCTGATTTGTTCCTGAGGCGTTTCCTAGTAGTTAATCAAACTTTGTGTACCTTATTGTAAAGTGTTACCGATGAATGAAAGATTACTAATTGTGTTAGAAATCTGTTTTTCATTCTGATCTCAAATCAAGACAGCTGTCAGAATGTAATAAACAGAATTAGATCAGAAGTTGAAGCTTCCTGACAAGACACATTCCATAAAGCACTTTAAAAGTGGGCCCGATGTACCTTTTTCTTAATTTTCTGCATGATTTATGAAAGAGCTGAGCTTGGAGGGTTGAAGTCATCTTATGTCTGAGCCACCAACTGATGTAGTCACCGAGCTGAAACAGTCATATGTGTAAAGATGACGCAGCTGGAGCGTTGAACGTAGAGATGACAATCTGTTGCAAAGCTGAAGGATCTTTAACATCAACAACGCCGAGTTCCACTTTACACCTGCTTTAGTTTCACAATGCTGGCTTTCTTTATATAAGCACACGTTGTCCTGAGACGTGGCCGGCTCAGTTTGTGAATGAGCTGTGGTGTTGCAGACAGTCATCTTTGCATCTGTGCTGCAGAATTGTTTTGTGAAACAAGTTGTAGAGAATGCATAAGGGCGCAAGTTTTACTTGAATCAATATACCTGTAGCTGTGTTTTTTGATCATGTAGAACAATGGCCCTCATGCACAAACCGTTCGTACGCACAGATTTGTTCTTGAACTGTGCGTACAAGTGATTTAGGATCATTTTGCTCCACACAAAAGGGCTGTGGTAGCTCAGTGGTCTGTGGTTGTGTCAGGAAGGGGATCTGGTGTAAAACAATTGCTGAATCCTCGTGCAAGTTTGTTTGCTGCGGCAACCCCTGAAGAAGGGAGCAGCCAAAAGAAAATTAAATTTCTAAAGGTTAATAGGACAGAAAAATCAACAAGGCTTCAGGCTGCTTGATACTAAAGTTTGCTCCAAAGTAAATCCACCTATATTTGAAAAAAGGCTGGTTTGGAGAAAAGGTTCTGTACCCACAGAAAAATAATAATAAACCAGTTTAATTTTTATTTAGTCTCCCACATCCAAAATTGTGTTTGGGAGCAATGTATTGCTTCACAATCAAACTGACAGTTCAGCAAGTGAAACTTTTAAAGCAGAAACAGCTCGTTTTAGGCCACATGAACGCTCTTCCTTGAGCTTCTCATTCAGTGTCATCTGATCTCTGTGGTGGCAGAGTGCTTCAAGAGGCGATGCCAGACTCATCACATTCAAACAAGTCACAAGTTTCTACAGGTCACCAGGGTGGCATAGCTACCAACGCTTTCTGTATTTTGTTTCTTTTATGCAGCACATGCAAATCCACATCTGTTTGCATGAACAGTGTCGCCACGTGTTATGCTATCTGTGTGACAGTTTGTTCTTACTTCAGCAGGTTCTCAGCTCCAGCCCTCATCCTCATCTGTTTGATGATCTGCTGGTTCAGACTGGCCCGTTCGCTCTGAAGTTTGCTTCGTCCGGTCTGTGCAAGGGGGTTGCAACCCTGAGACAGGAAATATAAGCAGAACATACGCTCAGTAATAATTAGCAAAAGCAAAACGTACAAAAAGAAACAGCACAGAAGTCATAAAATGTGTACAAACCATAGGACTGCACAACATTAGAGCAACTTGCAATATGCATTATTGCCATTTAATATCGAGATTATAATATCAGTTGTGATCAACCCACATTTACACCTCACTTTCTCTCTTGTCGTCTAAACCAGGTGTGGACATCAAGACCAGTGAAAGTCTTTTTGATTCATTAAATATATTAACATACAGAACATGAAGGCATGGTACTTGAAATATAAATGCCTGTATTTATAGATGCCTATAATAATTGGATCTATGTTTTTGTTTTTTGCTGTGTGCTTTGCTTGTTTGTTTCTGCTGTACAGCACTTTGGTAGGCCTTGTTGCCGTTTTAAGTGCTTTATAAATAAAGTGGTATGGTATGATATAATTTTTTGCTGTCCAAGCAAACCTTCACAATATTTATCTTGCACTCACTGGTATTGCAATGATGATATATTTTCAATATACAGTACTGTATTGTGCAGAAACCTAGAATTATCCTGTGAATTCTTGATTTCCTTCAACACCATTTGTTGAAATTTACGTGGCAATGGTTTTTGTTTTGCATCGAATCTTACTGGTGGACTGTAGACTGGCTTGGCCTTCGCTTCAGGGTAAATAACAGACCTTCATGTAAATAACTTTCACATGCAGAACAGAAAGGCTGTTAAAAAAGCATTCACATGAAATACTATGATCTGAGATTGGAGTTATTCTAAGACAGCCAGGTTCAAGTCTATCAGGTAAAATATCCCGAGTGACCATTTACCTGATATTTACAATTGAATGTTTCAAGCAATTTCTATTGCAGGTAAGATATTGACTGCCAATAGCATTTCCACAAAACAACTTTAAAAAATCCCTTTAAGTGAAAATTAAGCTCTTTCAATAAAGTTTCTTCTCTCTTTTTTTATGTTACAGCTAGCATGTAGTGGCATGTCAACTTCATTTTTTATTTAGTTTTCAAAGAATATTTTCTGTATCTTCAGCCACTAGTTTTAACGGAAAACCTGAATGTAAGTTGGGTGTGTGGGAAGAACCGTGCCTTCCCACAGTGTATTTAACCAAAACACACGTTCTCACTCAGTGTTTAAATATAATAGCCTGTATCTGGCTGCACTGTGTGACTCTTGTTCCTAAGAGTACATGCCTCACCAAGTCAACAGGCGGTCACTCACAACCAGGTACAGTATAAATGATGTGGAGGCATCATTAAAACTCACCTTGTCCAGAAACAAAAGTAGAGAAACCAGCCAGCTCAGTGAAACCAGTTAAGTTGAAGTCACCAGTGTGTGGAGACAAATACATGTATTCTATTTCAGTTTCTATAAACAAACTCATTTCTAATAGTTTCCAAAAAGGAAACAGGAAGAGAGATTTAGTTTTTCCATCTTTCAATACAAACCCACAACAGGGAAGGGTCTTTTGGGGCGGCTGTGGTATAGAGGTATGGAAGCCAGCTTGAGACCAGAATGCCACACGTTCAACTCCCCGTCATGCTCACATGTCATGGTGTCCTTGAGCAAGACGCCTAATCCCTAACTGCTCCCTGGGTGCTTACATAGGTGTCCACTGCTCCATCTGGGTGTATCTCATGTGTGATCAGTTAAATGCAGAGAACTACAGTACGGTAATTTCATCAATGTATAGAAACATACAATGATAACAACACATACTTTCTTTCTGTTTCTTCTTCTTCTTCACATACTGTAGTTGTATTTTCTCATTGTAAAAGCTTTAAACAATTAGAAGTGCCCATCCAAACAGTTGCTTTGGGGGAAATAAGTTTCCAACCATACAGCTGCCACAGTTACAAATTCCAGGAAAAAGAAGGATATTGTGCCGCTAGATTTTTTTTTTCCACTCAAGGAATGAGAAGTGCTTGTCTCCGTCTGTCCTGTCAGATTTTTCACATTCACATTTGAGTCATGCTGAGACTGCTCTTATCTTAAACATTCCTGAAAAATTAGTGAGCGGAGCAGGTGGGTGGAACGTGGTGATGTTCCTCTCGAGTACAAATTTCAACACGGCAGGTTGAGTGTTTTCAACAAAGGTCATATGGTGATGTATTGTGCTCTTCCACCACCCTGCTCCGGTCACCAGGTTGATCCTGTGTAAACACTTCAGTGGCCTGAAAGTTTAATGATTAACTGTTTATACAAAACTAAAAGGCCGTTTTATTACACATCAGAGTTTTACCAAGGATGCTGAGTTATTCTCAGAATGACAGGTGGAGCATATTAGTGAAGGAGGTGTAGGCCGATCGTAGCATTGGCGTCATTCAGTCATGCGGTCATTCGATCACTGCATCTAAGGTAGGGCGTGGGATAGAACAAGGGAGAGGCCAGTGTTTGATAGATACCATAGCAGTAAGTTTCCACTTTTCAACTGCAATGCTGAATGTAAAGTTCCCAATGACAATCTATGTTGCAACACTCTGTTAATTCTCTAAACACATTGCCTGGCCAAAAAATAAAGTCACCACCTGGATTTAATTGAGCAAAAAGGTATGAGCCTCCTATTGGATAATCACTGCATGGGTGATTATCTTTCAGCTGACAAGTTATTTAACCCCAACTGGTGCAATGAGTTGCTTCTCATTTCTTAAACAACCATGTCAAAGACACAGCGTGGTCGTGGAAAAGATGTCAGTCTGTTTGAGAAGGGTCAAATCATTGGCATCAAGCAGAGAAAACACCTAAGGAGGTTGCAGAAACTACGGTACTAAAATTGGGTTAAGAACTGTCCAACGCATTATTAAAAACTGGAAGGGGACCCATCGTCTTTGAGAAAGAAATGTGGCCGGAAAAAAATCCTGAATGATCGTGATCGGCGATCACTTAAATGTTTGGTGAAATCAGATCAAAGAAAAACAACAGTAGCACTCAGGGCTATGTTTAATAGTGAAAGTAAGAGCATTTATACATGCACAATGTGAAGGGAACTCAAGGGATTGGGACTGAACAGCTGTGTAGTCTTAAGAAAACCACTAATCAGTGAGGCTAATTGGAAAAAAGGCTTCAATTTGCTAGGGAGCATATAGATTGGACTCTGCAGCAATGGAAGAAAGTCATGTGGTCTGATGAGTTCAGATTTACCCTGTTCCAGAGTGATGGGCATATCAGGGTAAGAAGAGAGGCAGATAAAGTGATGCACCCGTCATGTCTAGTGCATTGTCATCAATGCAGTATCTTGGTGAAAAATTAATGCAACACTGGATGGAAATAGATCTTGTGACATTGCAGAAGCTTGTTGAAACAATGCCACAGAGAATGCATGCTGTAATCAAAGCTAAAGACGGTCCAACGAAATATTAGTGTGCGACTTTTTTGGGGGCCAGGCAGTGTACAGTGCTTTGTCTCGTAAATCCATAAATCCGACTTTATGATACAGTACTAGACCATGATTCTTCATTTTTGTAAAAAAAATAAATAAATAAACAACCCTATTTTAAATAAATGAAAACAGCAGAGTGGCCATCATCAGCACAGTGTTGGTTCGGTTGACACCCTTCTGATTACTAGAAACTAAAATCTAAACGTTACCACTTTGCTAACCATTTCACAGGGGTTTCACACCCCCACCCCCCACCCCCAATCTACTGGCAGACTGAACAGTAAAGCCTTCTCTTCGACCCTACAAAACAATTCATTAGATGAAAACACAAAGGCAGTCCAGTGCAGCATCGTTTTCTGAACACAGCAAAAAGGTTTGCCGTTGTATAAATGAGGCTTTATGTGGAGCAAAGAGATCGTTGGTTTATAGAAGCTGTGATTAGGAGTGGCGATTGGCCAGTGGGGAGCTTTACACACAACCTAGTCATGAGCTTATATATCCTTTTCCCTCTGATATAAGATTTAAGCATGACAGACATTTATAAACTCTTTTAATATTGGAATAAACGACCATCTGAAATCACAAACTGGCTCAATTACAGTGGTACTGTTTTCAGAGTAGGGTTTGTCCAATTAATATTTAAAACTTTATTTTCAGTTAAGCACTATGCAAGTCCACATTTAATCACAGCTGCATGCCTCATTTGTCTGTTTCCTCTCAGAACTCTGCTTAGAAGAATCCAAGAGGGTCTCCAAGTCAGGGGAACTGGTTTGGTTTGTGAACCAGGGCACATGTTGTCAATTTGTGTCTGTGGTCTGGCTGAGGGAAAGCCTCAGGCCAGATGCTACGTCAAAGCCCTCTCTGGCCGAGGAGGACAAGGAGAAGAAACACGCCCATTTCAACTTTCCATCCTGAAGTTGTCCAGTTGGCCCTCAGCCATCTGGAGACCAAACAGTGGACGTCTGGGAAGAACGACAGCCCCTCTGAAGTATCAGGCAGATGTAGTGTGGTCTTTTTATTCATTACGGTAATCTAATTTTCACACAGGAGAAGAAGCAGCGTTTAAGAAAAAAACATCACGGCTTCTTCACTCTGACCATAATGTTTCCTAAATGCAAAGCTCTTCATTCAGTTCATTGTGAAGTATGGCAGAATTCACCACCAAATACATATAAAAACAACACCTTAAAAATAAGGTATGAGGTTTCACAGTGTTTAGTCATGTCCTGTGACTGTGCCAGACCCTGACTCCCACTGACCTTTATTTAAACCACAGGAAGTGAAGCCCAGAGCCTCAACCAGACAGCGTTCAGAGGGGGATTCAGAGGGATTTAAAGACACAAAGGATATGCTCAGATACCCATCAAAATAAGCTTGTCTAAAAAAAATACAGCCTGGGTGAGAAAAACAGTGAGCAATGAGACACAGATCATAAAGCTTTCGAGGCACACTGTAGGTAGGGTGCGCAAGTAGAGCCTCTTAAATACCCGCTTAAGGGCTAGTCGGCGTTTACGATCTATGGTCGGTCCGTAACGGTTAGCTTCGTTTTATATATATATATGGTCGGTCGGACGGTTAGTTGTGTCCGTGGTCGGTCAGCTTCGTTATATATGGTCGGTCGGACGGTTAGTTGTGTCCGTGGTCGGTCGAGTACAAAGTAGAGCCTCTTAAATACCCGTTTAAGGGCTAGTTGGCGTATCGACGATCTACGGTCGGTCGGTCTGTAACGTTAGCTTCGTTACATATGGTCGGTCGGCTAAAAAGGAGCGGTTCGTTATAGCGTAACTTCGAAGCTTAGAACGGACAGATAGACGTGGTGTCCGTAGCGACAGCCGGCTCCGTACCGGCAACGTCCCTTCGCGTAGTACTTGCACTGGATCGAGCTCATGACCGTCTCGTAATCGCGTACGAGCGCGACTTTCTCTTCGTCCGTCGTGATCCATACCGGAGACGGGATGTAGAACGGTACGGGCGAGCGGCACACCGGACAACGTTTAGTAGCGTTCGATTCGCAGTTCGCCTTTCTCCACGCTTTAATGCACCGTAAACACACACAGTGTTTACAGTTGGGCAGTATTCCGAATTTGTTCGTCTTGCGTTTGTATTTCTTAGTCACTTGCTCAAAACATATCGCGCATACCGTGTCCGTCTCGTCCGATTCGTTCATCTCCATTACGATAGAGGTTCGAGGTTGCTGTACAAATTTCGTTTGCGTTCTTCGCGTCTGTCCGATACGGTCGCAACGAAACTGATATAGTCCAGTGAGTGGGAAGGAGGGGTGTTAACGGTCGGTGCGTTATTGCGATAGAGGTGTTAATGGTCGGACGTGTCGGTAATGTAGGGAGGATGGGGAGAAAAATACGCTACGTCGTTTACTCGCTTTCGTAGGTCGAATCGCAAACGCGTGTATTGCGTGGACGCGTATTCGCTACTTTTCTCGGTTGCGAGCTCACAAGCGCAACCGGGTACTTAGAGTCAACGTTCGACGGCGAAGCGATCCCTTTGCACGAGCGATCTACCGCGTTGTATTGCCCAGGCAGCTGCGCGTACGCGCTAGGCTGATAAGGTTGTTTGCACTCCAGATTTCTTCCCATGTAGACATGCACTCCTCTCCAGGCAACAACCGGTGAGCGCATTCCTAGTGCCTAGAGTATGCCTGAGCAGAGACCTGGAAGCTGTAGACACGGTGGCGCTTCAGAAAAACGGTCCTTGTTCGCATCTGGCAAACAGACGGGAGGTGCCGACGGATACGGGACAGACGCGCGAGAATCGAGCCACGATAGAGGTACGTCGTGCAGTGCGAAAGGAGGCCGTCTCAACCCTTCCGAACGCCACAGCCGTGAAATGGATGCGGTCGTGCAGTCCATAGCGCTGATCGCGTATCTAAAGAGTAGGTATATGTAATACCTGGCGAGTTTTCGTCGATCGCCGGTGATGTACGCTGGGATGTCATACGGCTCTACGTCGTGAGACTTACATTGCATCGCGTGTAGTCGATGTAGATCCGCGGAAGGTACGAACAACGTGTCGGCGGCTCGCCACATGCATCGCAGTAACGTGAGAGTTTTTTGTACCACCTTGGTGTCCTTTACGGTGGTATCTTTTAACAGGCCTAGAGCCGGAGCTCCAGCTATAATCAAAATTTCGAAGAGGGTAACCGAAGCGTTGTCCACGAGACGAATCTCTTTGCGAGTGGTCATATTTACATATCGCGCTCACGTTACTAAAGTCAACGCGAGCCGTTGTTCGCGATGGCCGGCGTTAAGCGTAATGCCGAGTTTCTTTTGAATCTCGTGGAACGGTTCAAAATGTTTCACGTAAAAACGTTACCGTACGACGACTGGAAAGGCGTGAGAGATTGGTTGGGAGCGTGTCACACAACGTTCGTGTGCGGGTCTAGCCGAGACGACACTCGCGATATGCTTAGTAGATATATAGGCGAGAGCGGCAGAGAAGACGTGCATGCGATGGACTTGCACGACACACCGTCGATATCGGACCATCACGTACACGTGTTAGTGTACGTGCCGAACGACGTGGCGCATTGCGCAAAGACGTATCACTCGATCGTTCTGTTTCTCAGGTACGGTCGAAACAAACAGTGCGAGGTGAACGGCGCCGATGGACGGTGGTCGTACGTTAAATTCATAACACACGCAAAAACATCGTGTTCGCGGTACGCCGTACGCTTTAAGAATTTCGCTCGACGCGTGCCAGATCGCATCGTTCCAAAAACTCAAGAAGCGCAGCCGGTCATATACGACTTTAAGCCTTCCGAATATCGCACGGTCGAATGTCGAAGCGTGGTGCCGTGCGACAACTTCCATCGGACGTACGACAACACGACGCGGCGTCCGAGTGAGAATCGAACGCGTCCGTGGCTCGTGTATCAAAACGTACCGAACGACACGGGGACCGAACTCGATCTAGAAAACGTGATGACTCGCGCTGATAAAGTAATCGGGAACGGAGGGTTCGGAGTTACGGTCGCGTTGACGGATACGGTCGTGGCTAAAATGAATCTTTTTCCCGACGCGTTAGACTGGAGCAGTTGTGCGATAGAGGGAAACTTCAACAGATACGCTCACTTGGCTACTCAGTTCGAAGAAATAGCGATAGGCGTTTCTATGCGCCACCCGAACATCGTACGAACGTACGCGGGGTATTGGTGCGACGTGCCGCGATATCAACTGGGTGGACGATCCGTGATCCTGATGGAACGTGCGATGTGCAGCCTGCACGAGTTCACGTATAGATTCGAGGACGCCTCGATCGGACCTCTGGTCGAACTAGACACGCTACGAGGACTGGATTACATGCACGCTCGATCGATTCAACATCGCGATTTGACCAACCGTAACATTTTGGTGTGCTACGAACCCGACAGATCGCCCTTTCCGTTCTCGTTTAAGATCAGCGATTTTGGGACCGCGTGCAACTACTTAACCCCGGATCAACCCAGCGGCAATATGATACACATGCCACCGGAAATGTTGTGGTGCATGATTTCTACGACGGCGGGAGACGTGTTCAGCTGGTACTGTGTGATGTGGGAAATGTACGCGAAGCAGCCCATGATACCGTTCAGAGACTCGGCGACGCTCGGGTACAGTACAAAAACCTACGCGGAGAACCTGTCGAAATTGATAGGCGTATACGAGCCCGAAAACCCGTCGTTGGCATTCGAGATGAAACACCTGCGATCGATCGACGCTAAAACCTTATGCGAGAAACATCGGGTCCGACCCACGCACGAGGAATTGGTCGCGCACCTAAACTTAAACCGAGGTTCGTTAAACGACGACGAGTTCCTGAAGATCAGCACGTTGTGTATAACGTTGTTCCCGCAAGAACGATACACGACCAAAGAACTCTTGAGTTTGAACCGATACGCGAGTTTGCGAGCCGACATAACAGACGTCACCGTGCGTAATCACGCGGTACCTCCTAACCTCAAAGTGGGAGAGTTTAGCTCTACCGATGTGATCGTGGCGAGCGACTGCGTGTCAGACGATCTAAGGTCCGCGGCGCGAAATCACTCTACGGTTAAAATGTTCGAACCGAGAGGTAAAACTTTTTACGGACTCGATATGTTACGCCTGGCGCCGGATTATATACAACCGTACGAATGGTACGAAGCGAAATATCGAGAGCTGCTACATAGGTTCCAGATGATGAAAATGAAGCGAAAAATTAGCGCGCTGACAAACGAACACGCGTCCGCTAAGATACATCGGGCGAGCGCGATAAGCTCACCGCAACCCGTGGCCACTCTACCGTTCTCGGAAGAAAACGCTGGCGAGCTTAGAACTAACGTAGATTCCCAGAACATCACGACCTCTACGAGACATAACCACACGTCGGACACTCAGAAAAACAAGGCGACGACGAGGGATAACGAGAGGGCCGCCACAGTAGAAACGCAAGCGCACGTCGCGACGCAGACGAACGCGGAGGACTTTGCCGCGGAACGCGGTTTGCGCGCGTGCGACAAACGAATAGACTGTGTCGTATTGTGTCGTCGCACAAACACAGGCGAAGGTAACGTGGTGATCGTAATGCTAAACGATACAGACCGTGAGTTACGGACGTTGTTCACAGAGAACATGGTCAAACGATCTTTGAGATGCACAGAGGCGCATCCCACTCTGTTTACGGGACCTCACGAAAACATGTACGCGTTCTCGACTAATAACAAACTGTGCGTTTTTCAGTTCGCGCAACGTGTGAACACGACGAAATTCGTAGAGCGCACACTGACCGACACGCGAAGTAAGCAAGAGTTGCTGCTACAAGCTTTCGTGACGTTAAGACAAGCCTCGGAGATGAACGTACTCCCCACGTTTATGTCGGCTCAATACTTGGTCACCACGGAAAAGTCGGTGATGATCGACGCGGTCATGTATCTAAAAAACGAGTTCGCCAAGACGTCTACCGCGTTCGGAAAAGACTGCGAAGACATCGTGGCCGTGTGCGACGAAGCGATCGCTAGCCAATTGCCCGAATCGGATCTACGTCGTATGTTGGCCGTAGCGAAACGCCCTGTGCGCAGCAAGGAAGTTCTAGATCGTCTGATAGAAAGTATACGCCAGTCCACCGGGCTCGTGCCAGAACGTATAAGTCCACGCTTATCTCCGACGCGTGACACGTATTACACTTTCAGAGAATGTCTGAGCGACGTGTCGAACTGGACGAGCGTGGACGAGTCGCACGACGCTTCGCGTCACAAGGCTAACCTTCTGGTGTGTGGAAAGAACATACCGGCGGTGAAGCTCGAACAGCTTAACGTAGACGTTAAAAAACTCGACGTGATCGTAAGGAACGTGGTTTTGCGATTGAAGAGTAAGGTGTTAGGTTCGGACATGGTGAGCGTGTCAGCGATCGATTGCACGCGAGGACTCGTAAAGGTCACGTTGAACAAGCGCGCTCTTGCAGGAATACGGACTTTGGCAAAATACCACGTGGAACGCAAGGATTATAAATTCAAACAGTTGTTTCTGTACGACTCGTTGACCGCTCGACCCGACTGGGTGACCGTCATCAGAGTCTGTTCTAAAGTTAGACACAGTCCCTTACCGGATTGCACCGCGATCGTACATCGCGTAACCATCGTGTTGGTTTTGTTAGATATACACGGGTGCGTTTCCAGCTTAGAAGACTTGTTCTCGGGTATTTCGCTGTGCCACGCTAACGATTACTAAGACGGAGAGCGATTCGTATTTAGACTGCTGCTCCAAAGGAAAAGTCACCCTACCAACACTCATTGAGCTGCGGTAAACACACACACACACACACACACACACACACACACACACACACACACACACACATTGGGAGATCGTATACATGTTGTTCTATCGTGTAGACTAGCGTATAACGTTGGCTGTGTTCTACAAATGCCGTCACTGTTGTTCAATAAAACAGTCTCTTTACTTATGTAGCGTGTCGTGTGTATTCATTCGTTTACCTCTACCAATGTTGTCACTGTTGTTCAATAAAAACAGTCTCTTTACTTATGTAGTGTGTCGTGTGTATTCATTCGTTTACCTCTCCGCACGTACGGTTCGGCTGACGTGATTTTATCATGGGACGTGTACAGTGTGAAACGTACAAACTGTTGAGTTTGGTTTACGGTGGTGGAGGATACGAGAGCGTGTCCCGTTACTTGGGCTCGCGTTGGCGAGCTGCACGGCTCGGATGGCGAAACTGGGGAGATCGTATACATGTCGTTTGGCGAGCTGCACGGCTCGGATGGCGAAACTGGGGAGATCGTATACATGTTGTTCTATCGTAAAGACTAGCGTGTAACGTTGGCTGTGTTCTACCAATGCCGTCACTGTTGTTCAATAAAACGGACTCTTTGTTTACAATGTAGTGTGTCGTGTATTCATTCGTGCACCTCTCTGCACACACTGTTCGTCTGACGCTATTTTAATATGGGACGTGCAACAACGTACAACGTACAGAACAGTTTGAAGCGGTCCTGTCTTATAACGAATGTGCACACGAAAAGTATAAACGGACACGTTTTGTTCCACACCAAGTACAAACGACACGAGACGTATCGAGTGTTCGTAGTTTGAGCGTCACTGCGATCGAACGGGTAAACTCATGGCCGCGAGGACGGATGTTAAGAACGACATACGTTCTGCGATCACTAGCGTAGTTCACGTTCTTTTCGCAACGGAAGAGCTACTCGATTGGTGTCAAAACAAGGTTTTGCCGTTAACCCTACGTTCCGTCGAACGCGCTCTGTGCGCTCTATTTTGCAAATTAGAGGGGTCCGTTCGAGAAACGCTTAACGTTGCCACGTTCGCAAAGGCTCTAGAGGAATACGTGGGCAACCCGATCGAGATTTACGAAGGTCCAGAGAGTGTCTTCGACTACGTACTAAATGCCCTTCGCGATCAAGACACCCAATGTAACCGAAGCGACGTAATTAAACTGTGGGCGATAGACACGCGCGTAACGTACGATCGCGGAATTTATTGCACGCCACCTTGTCCCAGCTTTAGAGCAAACCTTGGAAGTTTCCCAAGCATTGATCGTTTAATCTACTGGACCGTTATTAAAACACGTTTTGCAGTTTAATAGGCTAATGATTCCCAAATTGTATTACAATCCCTTAATAACTCAACTGTAAGATTAATTTAGGGTGGGGTATGATCATTTTAATGCAAAACTAGCAAGAAGATTTAAACAAACTTTTAAACTTAAAAAAATAAAAATGCTAATGTTAGTTAAAAGTACAGTAAGAGGTGCACCCTAAAGAGTGAAAGTTAAAAGTCCAGACAGTCTATGATGTGGACAGCAACACATTTGAAAAATGACAGAGATGACTGGAAGTAAATTAACACTTTTTCCCCCCCTCCATATTACCAAGAACTACCCCCGAGAGTAAGACAGTTCATGCACCCAGAAGGTGCGTCAAGATAACTGAAATGCTCCAGTTGTTTTCTCACAGCATTGCAGCCATGTGAATCAAACTCCCACCCCTAATCATAACCTCCGTCTTTTCTCCCAAAGCGAGTGTGTGGCAAAAATAATTGTCTCACCTGCCTTTAGCAGTAGCCTTTGTTTTGGATTTCAGCACCGGAAATGTTCAGTATAAAAGTGGCCACATCAAAAAATGATTTTTCTTATATTGTGTACTTCAAAAGTTTGGGTAGATTGAGAAATGCAGTGCACAAGGCCATCATTGTGATCATTATTTTCAAGTCAAAATTCTGAAGTTTCCCTATCAAAATCATTGACGCTTATGAAGGTAGGAAGTTCCTAAACACAACTAGGCTATTGTTCTTTAAACTTGTATCCATTATTAATAATTTGATGGTAATTGGTCGACTTGCAACGCCTAAATCAAGACCCATGGCTGCTGCATGATGAATTATTTGAAGAGAAATCCTAATGTAATTTATAGCTTTGGAATGTTCATACACTTTATTTTCTGTAGTTTATGTATAAATCTACAATTATTCAGCTTTCAGATTATGCAACTGTCTAGTTTGACCAAAAATAGGGCATTTTAAATCACACTTGCAGGCACTTGGAAATAAGCCCCATTTCTGAGTGCATAGCACCATCTCCAATTACACTGGTGAAGATTCTCAGTCGTCCAGGACATGAAAAATCAAAAAGGCGTTCAATACAAGATCAACTGCCTTTATTTATAACAGAAAACGTTTTGACTCCCATCCGGGAGGCTTCGAAACGTTTTCTGTTACAAATAAAGTCCAGTTGATCTTGTATTGAACGCCTTTTTGATCTCCAATTACGTTATCACCATTTTAACTTACCACTTACGAAAATACGGATTTCTATGTTGTTCTGCATTATATCTCTTTTGCAGTTGCCATTTTGAATTCTTCACATTCCAGTGACGTGTTTTTTTTATGCATCAATTTCGATGACGTTTTCATGAAGCTCTCGGTTTTTCAAAAACAAGATGAATTTCAACCCAAATTTTAAAACTCCGTTCCTTATTTAACATACAGTACCTAGAAGCGTGTTTAGCACCTTGTACAGGTTGTAATCTTTAAATACAATGAGATTTGATGTGATCTACGACATCAGCAACCATCTTTTGAGGATGCGCAGCGCGGGAGGAGTACTCCTCCATTTCCAGGTATGTTTTTCCAGCTTTATCTTACTGGACTTTAAAATAGTGTTGTTTAGAGATGCTTCATTGGATTCCTGTTGTCCACAGCTTTGATTTGATACCCCACATGTTATGGTTTTCTTTTTTGTTTTAGCTATCTGGGTTTGTATAGTTCTTGTTGTGACATTGGGCATATATTTGACCTCAAGGTCAAATCGCAAGAAATTATTATATATGTTGTAAAGAACAACAAGTGCAACAAATTTAGACACTTTTAAAGTGAAAGACTGTTTAATCTATGACTTTTTCTTCTGAAATGTAGTGTTTCATCTGACTTTACTGTTGAATAATCTGCATATTAATCTGCATAAAATGTAAACCTTGTTTTAACTAAATATTTTAATACATTTAATATTTTGTGTAATATAAAAAAAATTCCTTGTGTTTGTCCTACTTTTTTGGTGTTTCCTTATTGAAACTTCAGCTTGTCTGCTTAGCTGCATCACAGTTTTTAAACTGAGGCCCATTGATTTCCTATTGCCTTAAGTGTCACAATGACGCATTTTACCCTGTAGATCTGGTTGTACTCAACCTATAACAAATGAAATATAGTTTTTTTGGTGTATTTTTTAGCTTTGATTATCCAGGTTTCATAACTAAAAAAGCCTTCAGTAAAAATCATTCGAAGTGCTTGCCTGCTATTTCACTTTACACTAATTGACTGTCGTGGGAACTTCAGGCCAACTTTAATATACTCTTTTTTTAATTATTATTATAAAGTCACATCTACTTTTGGTGCCATTTGAAACAGCTTTCCAATCCCTTATCCAATGACGAAGTTAAACTCAAAGCTCCTCAGATAAATAGCATTACGGTACTACTTTTTATGTAGCCTATATGAATGTGTCTGTTCAGTGCCCTGAGATGACTTCTGTTGTGACTTGACACTATATAAATAAACTGAATTGATATATTTGATGTGATGTTCAATGACTTGTCTAAAGCTTTTGACACTGTGGACCATAACA
>JBBPBX010006978.1:0-17815 GCA_038048925.1 Garcialebias charrua | reverse complement strand
TTTCATTAGGTTTTGTAACTTTCTTTGAACGTTGGCCATGTTCGCCACGTTTACACTCTTGAACTCGTTCAATATTGTGGTTTTGTCTTCTGCTGTTTTATCTTCTGCGTTCTTGTACCTTTTCTCCAGGTACTCTGTCGCGTATTCGATAAGACATTGCCACGTCTTGTTTATTTCTGTTTGTACGTTGTACGCGGCAGAAACATTAACCTTGTCCCGAAACTGTTTGTCAGAAGAATACCGATTCAGGAACGTTTTGTATTTTTCCAACATGTCCTGCGAGCAGTACAGGAGCTCGGCCACAACAAAAGCGTTTGGGATCTTGTTGTCCATCAACTGTATACCCAAATCGATAACTTCGCTCATGTACGGAACGTGGTTTAGACTCTCGAAGTACGCAGGGGCGTATATACACCAGCGATTTTGACTTTCTTTGCTGACGCGTTTTACAAACGCGGTTACTACGGGAAGTTGTATGTCCTGATGTACTTCGGGATCGAGCAGAAAAGTCTTCCTCGTGCCCAGCTCCCGCAGGGCTTTGTGGCAGCTAGAAAGCAGTGTACTGTTGCCTTTTTCACAAGAGAAACGTAAGGCTCTGCAGAACCTCGCTGTCGTGGACACGTACAACACAGACTTATCCACTTGGTTGTGGCGTACGCGCACGACCGGGATCAGATTCTTTTTTATCCCCTGATGTTTCTTGCCGGTTCGTCGAACGTACACGGTTTTGCTAACCCCGGCACTGCACACGAAATGACTCAACTCAGGTAGTATCTTTTCGCAGTCGAAACAGTCCACGCTTCCTACACGTCTTCTCGCGTTGATGTCACTCGAAAACGCGTCGTAAACACAACACATAGGTTGCGGGTCTCGGATAGACGATGTCAAGGATGTAGACGGTGTGTCTTCTGTATTTTGTTCCACCGTTTTGTTAGGTTTCACATTTCGGAAGATGGTGTCGGGGTTTACGTATTGAAACGTAGGTGTCAAAGCATCGGGATGCGTGGGTACTTCTAGCGAAATATCCCAGAACTCAACATCGCTTCCCACGATGACTTTGAGCAGCTCGAGACTCTTGGGCCCAGGGACGTACAACACCTCTTGCATGAAATATGCCATTGGTCCGTTCGTAATGTCCACCACGTATGTACCCAACAGCGATCTTGTTTTATCGTGAAGACGAAGGTCTCGATTTTGATGAAAGTACGTAACAACATGAAGATGTCTGACAGCAGTCTTACGTGTACCGTCTCCAGCCAGTTGGTTCTCGGTCATGTAGTAGAAAGCAAAGTTATTGTGCGATAGCATCAGTTGCCGTATTCCAGCTCTGTCGCGCCATCGATCAGAGTCGACAGAGCCTTGTAAGTCTATCACGTCCATCAGGGCCATGACTAAGGGTTGCGAAGGTTTCTGAATCATCTTGCAGCTGTCCGCGATCACTTTGTCCCGTATCATTCTCAACACGGTACGAGGCTTGAACTTGTTCGCCGCGTCCACGGACTCCCTCGCGTCGAGCATCGAATCGTAGATGGCTTGAAAGAGTCCCTTTGTATCCTTACATGTGAACGTTTCAGGATATTTATGGTTCATGTACCACGGCGGTCGGTCCGTGACCGTGAACTGAGGAGCTGTCATAGTGGTGAATGTGAGAGGCTGCCGATTATCCAACGTATGCTCGATCATAAGATATGTATGCCACCATCGGCCACGTAGAACACTGTGTCTAACGTTATCGCACTGCGTCGGGACATATATTGTGTTTGAGTGAGACGAACTATGTCGCAGTGATCATGATTGGTTCCCGACCATCGTATTGCGGCTGAACTGTCAGACCATGGTCTCTTTGCTCAATACACCTCTCAGTGCATGCAAAACGTAATATGTCCGACCCTGCTTTTTATATCGAATTGCCTTTGTCATGTGCAGGTTTCCCACTTTACAAGCAAACGCCCACGTTTGCGAAATGCCTGATCTAATGTTACGTCGTTGTTACGAACGACCCAACGCAACATCACCGACCATGGCTCTCTTCACTCGAGTCTAACACGTGCACCACGCTCTTTGCGATACGTCTGAGGTCGTGTCCGACGACCTAACGCAACATCTCCGACCATGTCTCTCTTCACACGAGTCTAATGCATACGAACGACCCAACGCAACATCACCGACCATGGCTCTCTTCACTCGAGTCTAACACGTGCACCAGGCTCTTTGCGATACGTCTGAGGTCGTGTCCGACGACCTAACGCAACATCTCCGACCATGCCTCTCTTCACACGAGTCTAATGCATACAAACGACCTAACGCAACATCACCGACCATGGCTCTGTTCACTCCAGTCTAATATGTACTTTCACTTGTTTGCAACAAGGAAAAACACAGTAATCCCATACACAAACTGCAGCTCTGTGGCATTAAATAAAGCATTGTTCTGATGTGGTTTGCACTTGTCATTTTTCTGAACATGCCTGAGCAAACTGCTTGGAGTCACTGCAGCTGTTGCATAGTGAATCAATCCTGCAGGTCACTCTGGAAACAATCAATTTAGAGCCTTTCTCTGCCATTACCACCCACACACATGGGCACACACACACACTTTTGCAGACAAACACGCAACACAAATACCTCCTCTTGCAACTGATTGGTGCATGGATTTTATACATGGTGCTAAAGCAAAAAAACTGAGCTACGCTCTAAATATAAACATCAATTTCAAATAAGCTGCAATGTTTTTGATGCCAAACTTTAATCCGTCATTTGTTTCACTCTTCTTCTAAAATAAAAATACAGTTTTAGGGAATGTACAGGCTAACTAGTAGTTGGAAAATTTGAGCAAATCTAGATTTTGATGCCAGCGGCGCATGCAAAGAAGGGTTAGAGTCAATCAAAGAATTTTATAGAATAAACACAGAAGACTACAATCAGCAGTGATTGGTGATAGGTGAGGACCAAAGGGTTGGATCACCAAAGGTTTAGTCCTTCCAATAGAATATGATGGTTCATAACCTTGGACCACATTTTGTCGGAACACATTAAAATAAAGAAAACTGTTTCTCAGAAACAATTAAACCAGTCAGTGTGTCTCGTGCTGGTCCCAAGCTGGTGAAGGTTGTGTCAGGAAGGGCATCCGACATGAAACACTTTTGGCAAAACTATGATGCGAGTTCATCAAAGCAAAGTTTGCAAGACAGTGGTGACACCAGTTGCGTTGTATGGTCTGGAGACAGAGACATGGACAAAAAGACAGGAGAAAGAACTGGAAGTAGCAGAAATGAAGATGCTGAGGTTCTCCTTAGGAGTGACAAGGATGGATAAGATCAGGAATGAGATCATCAGAGGTACAGCACATGTTGAACAACTGGGAGATAAAGTTAGGGAGGCCAGACTGAGATGGTTTGGACATGTCCAGAGGAGGGACAGTGGGTATATTGGTAGAAGGATGTTAGAAATGCAGCTGCCAGGAAAAAGACAAAGAGGAGATATATGGATGCAGTTAGAGAGGACATGGAGGTAGTTGGAGTGAGGACAGATGATACAGAGGACAAAGGAGGAGGAGGATGAGTCACTATGGAGACCCTGAAGAGGGAAAAGCCAAAAGAAGAAGATTTATCAGAAAAACAATTAGAAATAACTTGTGTTTTAACGTACTGTAAATCTCCTTCCCAGAATAACTACCATAATCTCAAACTAAGATCAATTCAAAGATCTTAGGATGAAAGACCACAGGAGGGACACCAGAGCACGCTCCTGGAGCCAGGCCTGAGGTGAGGTTTGACTCTCTAGCAAGTGCCTGGTGGTCAATCTATAGCTCCTGGGGTTCAAAACAACAGGACGCCACCTCCATGTTGACCCACCAACTGCAAGGAGAGCCATCAAGGCTGAGTGTAATGTAAGATAGAGTAGACTCAGTGGAGCTGCTCCTCCACATCAAAAGCAGTCAGCTGAGGTGGTCCAGACTCCTGATAAAGATGCTGTCTGGACTTCTCCTTCTAAACTGGTTTCATTCAACATGCACTGCACTAAAACCATAGATATACGGGAGTATCAGATGTGGTATATCTCCGTATCCTTCACATATACGGACAATTTCCGGGAATTTCCGTATCGCATCCTCGGAAAATCCAGTTTCCGGATACGAACAGATCCGAACTTTATTGATCCTTAAAAAATCCCAAAATCCGGATACTTTATCTGCTGCAGATCCAGAAATATGTGGCTCTGTTATCCCTCGGGATTACTGCTTACATCTCTTCGGATACTTGCCGCATATATGACGTATGATTGGTTTATATTTACGTATACGTGACATGTCAGTCAGATATTTATGGATTTTTTATCTGTGAAGTATCTGTGAAGTATGCGATTTCTCAGAGATCCAGCAGATCTTTGACGTATCACGTTGAAGATGTCAGTCGTATATTTATCTGTGAAGTATCTGTGAAGTATGCGATTTCTCAGAGATCCAGCAGATCTTTGACGTATCACGTTGAAGATGTCAGTCGTATATTTATCTGTGAAGTATCTGTGAAGTATGCGATTTCTCAGAGATCCAGCAGATCTTTCACGTATCACGTTGAAGATGTCAGTCGTATATTTATGGATTTTTATCTGTGAAGTATCTGTGAAGTATGCGATTTCTCAGAGTTCCAGCAGATCTTTGACGTATCACGTTGAAGATGTCAAGTCGTATATTTATCTGTGAAGTATCTGTGAAGTATGCGATTTCTCAGAGATCCAGCAGATCTTTCACGTATCACGTTGAAGATGTCAGTCGTATATTTATGGATTTTTATCTGTGAAGTATCTGTGAAGTATGCGATCCCTCAGAGTTCCAGCAGATCTTTGACGTATCACGTTGCAGATGTCAGTCGGATATTTAAGGATTTTTATCTGTGAAATACCTGGAGGTATGCGATCCCTCGGAGTTCCAGCAGATCTTTGGCGTATCACGTTGCAGATGTCAGTCGGATATTTAAGGATTTTTCATTTATGCAAATTCGTGCACATTTGGGAATATTTGGATATATTGGAGAAAAAAAAGAGTTAGTAATTTTGTACTGTTGGTTGAAGAATATTATTGTTTAACCTGACTGTTGGAAAAAGTTGGTTGAAGATTATTATTGTTTACATGGTTTGACTACTGTTGTTTAATCTGATTGTTGGAGATAAGGGGCAGATATAATAAGATGCCACCTTTCATTTTTTTACATTTTGTACAATATCATTATGAGATTGCCTTGTATTGTTTCTTTTGTAAAAAAATGAACAAATTTAATAAACATAAACAATATGATATACTCTGCCTGAAAATACAGGTTTTGCATGTAGGTAGACCATGTAAAATAACACCAATGCTTACCGGTAGTTGTTTTTTTTACCCTAACCCTCCATTAATTTTTTTATTTTTAATGTGAAGCACTTTATATAACTACATTTGTTTTAAATCTGCAATACAAATAGTTGGCTTCTAACATCTTTACATTTTAACATCACCCAGTTTTCTACATCAACATTAGTCTTTAATTTTGATTTATGTACCAACATCATGATGTACAAATCACAAGCTGGACCAAAAGCAGTCTAGTAAATACACAGTGGTTTGTATCTTCATAACAACTACTGTAATGCAAACATCAGACATAAAAAAACTGACCATGACTTTTATTTTTTTTATTAACACCCCCCCACACACACAAAGAGGAGAAGAAGAGGAGATATATGGATGCAGTTAGAGAGGACATGAAGGTAGTTTGAGTGAGGACAGAGGATGCAGAGGACAGAGTGAGGTGGAGGAGGATGACTCGCTGTGGTGACCCCTGAAAAGGGAAAAGCCAGAAGAAGAAGGTGCTCAAGGCAGCCTGGGTTGCATTTCTCACTGGGCACTCTGCGATGGACTTTGTTCTGAAGCTCAGCAAATGTTTTGGAGTCAAGAGGCACTCCTCTCTCGCAAAATCCTCCATCCTCTTAACTTTGTAGGCAATCGTGGAGCTCAGTAAAGAAGGTATTTGTCAACATATTTGACTCCTTTTTAACTGACAGAAAAGTCTAATGTTCATGTAATAACAGCGTCCATGAGGTTAAGACTTGTACTCGAAGAACAAGGGAAACAGCGTGTGTTGGGGTAACCTAGGTTTGACACCCTGATGCATGCTCAATAATCCAGGTAGAAAAATCTAAAAAAGCTAAGTCTGGTCCTCTGGACATTCAAAAAAAAAAAAAACAAAAAAAAAAAAACTGTAGAAACGTTTCGTCTTTCGTCCAAAGACTTCCTCAGTCTGAGAAGCTGTATTCAGCTCAGTCTTATAAATAGCACCCTCTCACAGTGGATCAACCAGTTGGCTGATGACAGCCTGAAACCAGCTGCTCACATGAGCAAGGAGGACCATCAGCCTGACGATGGATCGTTAACACCCTGATGGTTGTTTGCTATTCACAGAGGGCTGAGTGATACTGGCAATAACAGCATTGTAAGTGGGGGACAGTTGAACCCGGAGGCCTCCACCTCCGTTTAATGATGGACGGTTTCTTTTCACAAAGATGGCCTCCTTTATTCCTCTCTCAAACCATTGTTCCTCTCTATCAAGGATGTGAACATCTTCATCCCTGAAAGAGTGACCGCTGGCCTGGAGATGAGTGTAGACTGCAGAGTCCTGACCTGATGATGTTGATCTTCTGTGCTGGACCATCCTTTTGGCCAGTGGCTGTTTAGTTTCCCCGATGTAAGACTGATCACAGCCCTCCTGACACTGAACAGCATACACAATATTACTCTGTGCCGGGGGACTGGATCTTTGGGATGAACCAGTCTTTGCCGTAATGTATTTTGGGGTTTAAAAGCCACTGGGAGGGGGGTATACAAGCCACCCAGTGGCTTTTAAACCCCAAAATACATTACGGCAAAGACTGGTTCATCCCAAAGATCCAGTCCCCCGGCACAAACAGAGTAATATTGTGTATGCTGTTCAGTGTCAGGAGGGCTGTGATCAGTCTTACATTGGGGAAACTAAACAGCCACTGGCCAAAAGGATGGCCCAGCACAGAAGATCAACATCATCAGGTCAGGACTCTGCAGTCTACACTCATCTCCAGGCCAGCGGTCACTCTTTCAGGGATGAAGATGTTCACATCCTTGATAGAGAGGAACGATGGTTTGAGAGAGGAGTAAAGGAGGCCATCTTTGTGAAAAGAAACCGTCCATCATTAAACAGAGGTGGAGGCCTCCGGGTTCAACTGTCACCCTCTTACAATGCTGTTATTGCCAGTATCACTCAGCCCTCTGTGAATAGCAAACAACCATCAGGGTGTTAACGATCCATCGTCAGGCTGATGGTCCTCCTTGCTCATGTGAGCAGCTGGTTTCAGGCTGTCATCATCCAACTGGTTGATCCACTGTGGGAGGGTGCTATTTATAAGACTGAGCTGAATACAGCAGCTCAGACTGAGGAAGTCTTTCGGACGAAAGACGAAACGTTTCTACAGTTTTTTTTTTGCTTTGTTTTTTGTATGTCCAGAGGACCAGACTTAGCTTTTTCAGACTAGGTTTGACACGTTTGGCTTGGGTTTGGATCACTTTGGTTCCTTGGGATGCCCCCCTCCCGGTCTGGCGCATAACGAAGCCACTTCTTGACAGTTCCGCTGTAGTCCTTGTCAGTTAGCTTTGGGTCAAACTGCCGAGCAGCAGCTGAAAGACACAAAAATAAGAGTGAGGAAGATGGTGTATATTTGATAAAATTGTATACCCCCCTCCCCTCTTTTTTTTTTTTGAGAGGTGCTATCTCCCATGTTCTGCTTTTGGTGTGTGCACAAACTGTCCCACACATTCCCACTGAATATGACAAATTTGAGTGTTTGTATAAACAAATATTGTGTGAGGATGCAAAATGTCATTGGCCATAATGAGATGACGTTTGATGAGGTACAGTGATGAGAGCAGCACTCACTTCACACGGGTGCGATTTTTTAAAATTAAATGCTCAGCATCCAATTAGACTGAACTGGAAAGAGAAGCAAATGTCTAGTTTGACTCGATCTTGACAACATATCCATGCACCTATTAAGCTCACCAAGAACATTGTCCTTTGATTATTTCTTATAGCTTGCACTTTCACATTTTCTTTATTCAAAATTAATCCTTTTTTTTTTTTTTTGCATTTCATACAGAAGAGGCATGAAAGACAAGATGCAATACATTTTAGAAATTCAAAAGAATTTTTTACTATATGGCACACTAAGAGCATAATTATACAGGTAGTCCCCGACTTACGAGCGCTCTTACTTACGAGGTTCCAGACTTATGAGCTGGCGAATTTTTGGAAAAAACGCAAAAAATACCGAGTTTTTCTGTGTTTTTTCACCACAGTTCGTTAGCTAAACATGTGGACACACGTTTCCGATCATTTTTATGCACTAGTAAGCAGTTTTTCGATGAAAAACGAGTGTTTGTAGTCGCACTAGCAAAACCGTTCCAACTTACGAGCGAAATTCCGGACTTACGAGAACTTGTGCTTCGTGTTTCAACTTACAAATTTTCATCTTACGAGCACCTCGTTGTAACGGAACTCGCTCGTAAGTCGGGGACTACCTGTATTCTCAATCACCAGCAGTCTATAAAGTAATTTGCAGGGGAGGAAGCTCACCAAATATGCAGTGTTGTGTTGTGTCCTTCTGAGGAAAGAGGTTTTTAAACATCTTTTCTACCATTTGTGTTTTCAACTGAGGAGCTTTGGATATATTCATTTAAAAAATATAGCACAAGAATATCTCTGCACAGAAAAAAATAAATAAAAATTACTTTAACTTTTTTTTTTTTACCAAACTGACAAGTTTCTCCACTGTAATTGTTGTGTGATGTTAAGGCATTGAAACACCTGGTTCAATTTAGAAGATATTTAAGATTAACTACAAGCACCTGAAGCTGACTCAGAGAACTCTGTGATTTTAGAGGAAGATCAAAGCCAAATGTAGACACGGTGCACCCCAAATCAACTTTTTTTAATAAAGTGCATTAAAACAATGGCCGCTGACACAAAGTGCTGTACATGAGGAACATTATTCTATAATTTAAAGCAGATTGGAGTGAAGCAAAATCAGCTTTTGAGTAGAAGTCACTAGATAGAAAAAGCTAAGAGTTTTGTTATTTAAAGACAAATAATTGTTATTGTTCCCAATATTTTTAATTATAAGATTTTACTTTGTGATAAATTTGCCCAAATAACAAATAGAATTTCTCCATCTACATCAAACACCTGTGCCAGGGGGACAAATTTGTAAAGTATAATTCTTGATCTGAAGTCAGGGGCCACACAAAATCGTTTCAGGGGCCACATATGGCCCTCGGGCCACACTTTGGACATCCCTGATATACAGTATTTGAACAATTTCAAAACATTTCATTAATAGCAGATGTTCTGTGGCACATTTTGAACTTTTAGATAAGAATTTGTGCTCAAGTGCCTAGAGAGCTTAACATATTTTTCCTTGAGGAAAAATGAGCCAGACCACATTGAAATGGTCTACATTTAATAAATGAATGCAGTTCAGTCTATCAAATAAATTACCATCTTTTGACGAACTGATTCTTCCATCAGTAATGACTCCACCCCATGAAGTCTTGTTCACTGGTGACTGGCAGCTGGACAGGGAATGTATAAGTTGGTGGCTGGTCCCCGGATACCACCTTGTGTCATGTTGCCCTCTCTCAACTTGTTCTTGATGAACTGCACATCTCTGGACAGATCCTTCACCACCACAAGTACTTCAGTGAGCACTGAAGTCATCTTGTGGATGGCAAGGTCTTTAGAAGAAAAGTTGAAATCATTAAATTAGAAACAAAAATAACCTGCTAATGACACAGTGAGGAAAATCCGTGTATGGTTCGTTCTTTCGTTATTCCGTTTCAAAATAAAAACCAAATAACCAAACAAGCTTTGGTTATTTGGTTTTTTCGTTTTAAAACGAAATTACAAAAACGGTTTTTAAACGGTTTTTTCATTATTTCGTTTTTAAAACGAAATTAGAAAAACGGAATTGCTAAAAATAAAAAAAGGGTGCGATTTGGTTTTTGCGTAAATACGGTTGTCGTTTTAATTTGTAGCGATACCGGAAATGACGTACCGGAAGTTGCCCTTTTTTTTTTTTTTTTTTTTACAGCAGATGAAGACGGAATAAAAACAAACCATTCCTAAATAATAGGCAATGGCTGCACTTGAACCGTTTTCTGCATTGATTATCAATCTTTCTGAGAGTGGAAAACCACACACTGAAATCAGTAATGTTTTGCGTCGCCATGGCGCTCCACATTACTCGGTAATGAGTGTCAGAAGGTTCTGTATGGAGCAAAACTTGCGAAGACACAACAACGAGTTGGACGCTGATTTGGAACGTGCTGTACTTTCTTCAGTTTACCAAGTATGTATCAAAGTTTATGGACAATATACTGCGATAAAATGAGCGAAACTTGTAAATACAAGCTAGCTGACGTTAGCTTTCTCTAGGCATTGTGTATACATGGTGCGTTACAGTAATGGACCAGCAGGGGTCCTCTTGCAGGCTAAAATAAAATAATGAGAAAGTGACAGGCATAATTATTAACAATGTACATTTATCTCGTACCTATTACCTTCACGTACCTATAATGCATCCAGAATAAATATGTCATAGTTTTAATTTAGATTTTGGGGTAAACAGCAATTCAAAGTACTTCAAAATGCTAATTTCAGTTTGCTTATCTATAACTTCTATTGAAAATGTTGATTGATTAAACAAAAGTGTGTGTGTGTGTGTGTGTATATATGCTTACACACACACACACACACACACACATATATATACCGGTATATATAAACACCTTTTCAGGGAAAAATAGTAACAGCCATCAAACAAATAAATATTAACTTCTTTGTAAAACTGAACATGAAATGTGAATTTTGAATAGAGGTCATAAGCAAACTGAAATAAGCATTTTGAGGTACTTTGACTTTGCTCTTTTATACAAAATCTAAAACTGACATATTTATTCTTGATATATTATAGGTATGTGAAAGTAATAAGTATGGCATAATTGTATATTGTTTATAAATACTGTATGCATCTCATTTTCTCTCATTGTTTTTTGACTGCAGGGGCACTTTCTGTTTCTCTTATTGTAATGCACCATGTATGAGCCACACAAATCTTTAAGAGAGAACTAATGTTGACTGGTTTGACCGCAGTACATCAGATAACATTTTACATTTGTGTGTGTGTTAGACAGGACCATCCTACGGACAGAAATTTATGACGGGATACTTGTCATCTATTGGGATACATGCTGGAGAAACCAGAGTCGGTAGGGTCTTAAGAGAGGTGCACCAGCCTTACCATCAGTTGAGATAACATGTGAGTGAACCTGGCAATTATATATTAAACAGTAGGCATGTAACGAGATCTCGTTGTACGAGATCTCGCGATATTAAACTCCCGCGATATCTCTCGTTGAGAGGTAACGTTGTCTCGCGAGATGCTAATGCTAGCGCTAGCAGAGCCCCTAGCAAGTCAGCGTCACGGACAGCATGGCTTCGCCGGATGAAGTTGCTATAGAAGACGCCCCAACTACTGATGGAGGGTCTCGGTGCCGCAGACGAGACGCCTCTACATTGATGGAGTGTCCCAAACTGCCGACGCTGCCCCGAATGTAAAGACACGCGTGTAAACACCGGTGTGACGGTGTTGCCAGATAGAGTCCCACCCACCCAAAGCACTCTTTACCCGCAAAAGGCAGAAGGAAAATCGCGGTGAACCGCCCAATCTGGCAACACTGGTGAGTGACGGCTGCAGATTCAGCGCTGATGCGGATATTATGTTCAATTTTTGTTAAGTCCTGCGTGAATATCTATTTTTTTAACAAAGTTGAACGTTCTAAGGTCTAAGGAGATTCAATCAGTAAAATGAAGACATGTTAAAACAGAATAAAAGCCTTTTTGCGGCATAAAACCGATCTTTGAAGTTTTCTTGAACTAATGTTAAAATCTCGTCTCGTTCTCGCGAGATCTGTGATTTTCTCGTCTCGTCTCGTGAGTTTTGTGTATCGTTACACCCCTATTAAACAGTGTAAAAACTCAAACACTGCTTTTTATAATAGATTTAAAAAAATATGTATCCACTTCACAGGAACAAACACACCCACACCCCACTGAACAGAAGAGGATCTGCAGTGGAAGTGGTCTCCAGCTACAAGTACTTGGGTGTACACTTGAATGATAACATCAGCTGGAGCAACAACACCACCAGCCTGATGAAGAAAGCTCATCAGAGACTCTACTTCCTCAGACGGCTGAGACGAGCTGGTCTGAGCAGCCCTGTCCTCACCTCGTTCTACAGGTGTGCAGTGGAGAGCATCCTGTGCTCCAGCATCAACGTGTGGCATGGAGGCTGCACAGTTGCAGAGAGGAAAGCTCTACAGAGAGTGGTGAAGGCTGCACAGAAGATGTTGGAGTCAGTCTCCCCACCATCACAGACATCTACACCTCCAGATGCAGGAAGAGGGCCACCTGCATCATGAAGGACCCCACTCACCCAGCACACACATTTTTTGCCCCACTCCCATCAGGACAGAGGTTGAGGAGCATCAAGTGTAGAACCACTAGACTGAGGAACAGCTTCTACCCTGAGGCTGTTAGACTCATGAATGAATAACCAGAATAATCACTGTGAAATATCACATCATGCTGCTGCTGCTGATCTGTTTCATGTTGCTATGTTCATTGTGCACATCTGCTCACACAGCTGCTGTGTGGAGTAATGGTTTTCTATGATATTAGTGCTGCGTGTATTTTTTATTTAGTGTATTTTTAGTTGATGTTTTTCTTAGTTCATATCTTAGATGTTATTACTGTTTTTCTCTTACATTTTATTGTTGGATATAACTGGGACCCTGTGTACATAATCTCGTTTCATCACATGTACCACATGTGATGCAAATGACAATAAAATTCTCTGACTTTGTTATTTCTAAAATCATTTTTTCTCTCAAATAATGGAAAAAACAGACATTAACTAACAAAAATAGCAGCTGGAAATAATTTTTCTCCAGTCATTTTTTATTTGAACGAGATTTAGCCTACCAGAAAGCCTACACTTATCTTTGCAGGAAGTTATTAAAATTTGTAGTTGGCATGGCAGGTTACATGACCAAATCTAGATTCTGTCAGCGATAAAAAAAAAACTGTAGGTTATAACACCCCACACAAGACCAGGTTTATTTTGTTAGTGGAGGGTTTATATTTATGTGGAGGGTTTATATTTATTTATCACCAGGAGTATTAAAATGAGTTATAACCGTGACAAGATAAGTGTGGACTCGTTTCACAGAGAGATGCGCCTTGAACACGGTCTGATCCGCCTCTCGGGTTGCAGTGCGCGCTCCCGACACAGGGGGAACAGATTCTCAGCTGCGTCAAGCTGACACCCCACACACGTCAAAAATTAAAGCAAATACAGTAGTATGAATGGTTAGTGCTCCGTTAGTGCTGGTTTAACGTGGGTGGAGTGTTACGCAGCTCAGATTCTCACTGGGGATTGGGGAACAGAAATTCGCACAGCACCGGGGAGTTTGTTTCCGGTTCCGCCATAAACTCCCGTGTTCAATTAACAAAATAAAAGCTCGTCTTTGGTTTAATCAAAAACCAAAACGTTCCCCTTTTTTTATTTTTAGCAATTCCGTTTTTCTAATTTCGTTTTAAAAACGAAATAATGAAAAAACCGTTTAAAAACCGTTTTTGTAATTTCGTTTTAAAACGAAAAAACCAAATAACCAAAGCTTGTTTGGTTATTTGGTTTTTATTTTGAAACGGAATAACGAAAGAACGAACCATACACGGATTGAGGAATGTCCAACAGACTTGCCTTTCAAAAGCTGCTCTTCATTGCTGTCATCTGTGTGGTTCCATCTGTAAAACACAAACATTCATACAACTTCATCTTTGCATACATTTTGAAAGGTTGGAGCATGTGTCTGCGCATAATTGATGTTGATTTTATTTTGGTTAGAAATGTTATTGTTTGTTCAACAGGGAACAGTTTGTTAACAGAAAGGGCATTTTCTGTATTTAATCAGGATAGAACTCAGATGAATAGAATACACAGGACCACAATGGAAACCAGTCTCTGGGGGCTTTGTGTGATGTTTAGCTTTTAAGCAACATTGTATACCCGTACAAATTGTTAATTTGTGTTGTATAAAGTACCTCAAAGTAATACTTTTGTAAAAGTACAAGTACCTTATCATAAAATTACTTTGGTAAAAGTTAAAGTCTCCTGTAAGAATATTACTGGAGTAAAAGTCCTAAAGTATCTTATTTATTTTGTACTTAAAGTGCGACTAAACCCAAAATTAACTTTTTTTAGCTGATAAACTCCCTAGAATGTGTTTAAAATGTTATCTAGCACTATGGCTGTGTTTATTCTCACATAATTGTGCATATCTGTGTAAATTGGCAATATTTGGCAATATTTGGTCTAAAAATGTGTTTACGGTAGTTCTATGGGTTGAACTGGTGGATTACACCTTAATTTTCTTATTTGTGCAAATGCTCATGTGTGACATGTCTGCTCATGTGTGATGTCACACAGGTGGTTCAAGCAGAGCCAATCCCCTGCAGAGATGAGAAGTGCATACCTTATATGGAAATGCTGCATTTCACTCCTGACAAGCGGTTTTATTTTTATTTTCATTTTCATTTCTTTAGGCCTTTGGTTTTGGATGGAATGGGTGGAATGGATAAATACATCTACATGTTTATTCTGTTGTTGCTTGGTGTATGTTGTCTAGAGGTTTAATTTGTTTTAGGCTGTTGCAGGTGGAGGCGTGAACAAAAGCACAACTCTACCTCCACCCCTCCTTGTCTCTCGACACGCCCATTTTCAGGGAGATTTTGGAAGGAGTTACCGATCCACAGGGGTTTAGTCGCACTTTAAGTATCAAAAGTAAAATATTTTCCAAAATACATTTATTGGGAGGTGATCTCTCTCCCCCCCTCCAAAAAAAAAAAATAATAATATTTTTTTTAAAGGCATGCAGCAGTGATGGATTGTGTACAAACTAATGTGGTGTCAGAATGGTAACTATTTACTCTTCTGATCCAACCACAATTAAATTCACTTTATCCAGATGCAGTTTATCAGGATACAGTAGTATTTTTGGACAATAATGAGCCAGAATGAAGGAGTAACAACTTCCTACATCTTACCTTTTTTCAATGCTGTTGTCTTGAAACTGGTATGTGATTCTGAAAAAAAGAAGAAAAAAAAAGAGAGATGGGGGATTAATATGCTGCATTGAAAAAAGCTGAAACATTGAATAATTGTAGATTTGGATCAAAATCAAGCAAGTTAATTATACTATAATATTGTTATTGTTCATTATGAAATATTAGCCTAACTAAATGTCTAATTATAACTATACCAGGACCAATACAGTCTGAGACTTTACAAAATGCACAACCAAACTTTAATAAATAATAATTTTATTTATAAAGCGCTTTCAAACAAAGTGCTGAACAGTTACAAAAAGATAAGAATCAATATAAAAAGGTTGTAAGAACAAATAAAACATTGAAAAATGATTATATATTACAATTTTTCCTGTTTTGGCATGAGTCACCCAATATGCACGGTTTTGATTTGCTGACTCGCACCACGTGATTCAGTAACAGCACGCGATTGGTCTGTTTTTAAACGGACTAATCGCGCATTGTTACTGAATCACGTTGTGCGAACCCCCCCCCCCCATGTACGCTTTTGATTGGTTTACTCGCACAACGTCAGTCAGTAGCAACGCTCGATTGGCCCGTTTGAATTTGCCCGGGTTGACAAAAGATTAAAATAACACTTGAAGTTTCGAAACACAGCGAAATGTTAACGAATAGGTCTGACAACATACACCGAAACTGTACGGTTCAGTTTCTATTTGTAAACGGAGCTAAATTAATAAGTACACGCCAATATTCATGAATTTTTATGTTAGTTGACTTATATTAAACTGCGACATACGTACAAAACAACGTAGGTATTTTTAAATAAACATAGATAAGATTAAATCACCCAACTTACTGCAGAGGTGCTCAGAGTAGCATTCAATTACAGGGTTCAGTCAGACGCACATGCAAAAAACCAGCAGCTGCAGCATGATGAAATCCGGAAGAGGTAGGGACATACCACTAGTAAAAAAAAAGAAGGGGGTGGACCGCTCCACTTTCTTATAGTATCTTGTTTTCGTGACTACACGTTATGCAAAAACAGTAAGTAATAATATTTACTGACAAGTAAGGTAATGTACTGAGAAAAATTACAACCAATTGTCCTCAACATTTAAGCTTATTTAAAATGTGATAACCCCCGCAAAATGCTCTCACCCAGAGCTGGGAAGGGAGGAGAGGGGGAACAGAGGAGGAGGGGGTGAGGACAAACAGAGTACCAGGGGCCTCATGTACAAAGACTTGCGTAGATTTCTTACTGAAAAGTAACGTACGGACAAATCCAGAAAAGTGTCCACGCACAAAAAAATCCAGATTTATCAAACTGTGCGTACACCGGAATCCACGCACATTCCTTATGTACAACACAATCAACGTGGAATTCAGCGCACATGAGAGAGTGGCCGACTCCGCCCTTGACACGCCTCCGTATGAATATGCAAAGTCATTCAAATATGCCATGCACGACAGGAATGTCGTCTCTGCTCCATTGCAAATCATGTCGGAACGTGGAAAAAAGAGGAACTTCACGGACTGTGAACAGAAATCACTTCTGAGTGAGGCAGAGAAGCACGGAAAAAGGCTTCATTCGGCACGCACAGTGCAAAACAAACCATCCACTTTTAAATAAGAAGTTGACCAAGCTGATCTAACATGCCTGTATAGCTTAGTGGCGAACGCGCCCGCCCTTCGTCCCAAAGGTCGTGAGATCGACTCCCGCTTGGTACAATGTTTTTTTTTTTCATTCCGGATTTAAAGACCACAGGAAAACTATTGAATGAAACAACAAGAAATAGAACAATACATGAAATGAAAGGAAGCAGACGATTTATTGTTTTGTAAATAGTTTTCATGTGTATTTCAATCTGGAACGAAAAGAAAAAGAAAAACGTTGTACCATGCGGGAGTCGATCTCACGACCTTTGGAACTAAAGGCAAGCGCTTTACCCACTGACCTAAACGTAGGCGTGTTAATACAGCTTGGTTAACTTCTTATTTAAAGAAATTACATCTCATTGTTGTCAATATTGTTGCCACTATCTGGCGCATGCTTTTATATCCACTCATCTAATTGCGTCCATGTGGATGTAATAATCGTTAATCATGTGTGTTTGGTGGGATTTATGATTGTTTTCATATCATGGACACAGTTTCACAGATCACCTGTAAGTGTCGCCAAAGGAACAATAACCACAGAAACGTGCGTACGCAAGCAGGGGAGCAGCCGTGGATTTCTACGTGGAAGCGCAGATATTCCCGTTCATATCAGATTTGATACATACGCCACTTTGCGTGGAAAGTGACGTGCGCAATGTTTTTGTGCGCACGCATGGTTGATACATGAGGCCCCAGGACTGGTCGGGATTTCCATTTGTATTAATTAACCCAAATTTGATTTCTTTTAAAGTGAGAGTAAGTAGCTGAATCCCTTTGGATTGGATCCACATTTTAAAATCAAGCCAAAATTGTTGAACTACCCTGTAATCAAAGAAAATATGTTCCAGGTTCTCACTCTCTGTCTCACAAAAACAACTTGCTCTCAATGGAGCCTAGAGGGACTTCAATGAAGCTCCTTATTATGGTTT
>JBBPBX010006977.1:53692-66657 GCA_038048925.1 Garcialebias charrua | reverse complement strand
ACTAACAGTAAGTCAAATGAGTAATAAAAAAAGAGCTAATTTTAAAACAACAACACATTACAGATACTGGCTGTTACAGAGGGCGTTAACAGATCGTTGAAGGGCGTGGACTTCAAGAAACCGGTCGTTCAAAACGAAAGTTAAAAATGGCAGAATTAAAAAGGGTATAATTAATTATCTAAGAATTATTTTGTGTATTAAAATGAATTAATATTGTCAAGATAGCACACAGACATAACATAAAAATTTTAAATACCTATATGTGGTCTCCTTTAACATGTTTACTATTATGTTTATGAAACAAGAAAAAATAGAAATGGTGAAAAGAAAAGGCATAGATTTGTTTGCTTTATTGTAATCTCTGCTTTAAATAAATCTGACATTGTTTATTATAAAACAGATTAATTTATTGCTTCTGTTTGTTGAAAAATACTTGAAAAGGTATTTTTTAAAAATAATCACATTTTAAATCGCAATCGCAATTAATAGAAAAATAATCGCAATTAGATTATTTTCCAAAATCGTTCAGCCCTAGACTGAAGGCGGACGCTAAAATCGGGAGACCCCCGATGCCGGCTCTTTTTCTGTCTAACGTCCGCTCGCTGGACAGCAAAATGGATTTGCTTCATCTGAGAGTGACAACGTCGGAGGAAATGAAGAAGTGCTCTGTGCTTTGCCTCACGGAAACGTGGATTTCTAAGGAAACACCGGACTCTGTGCATGAACTGGATGACAGACTTTTTCAGAGCGGATCGCTGCACAGAGACTACGGGGAAAACACGAGGCGGCGGTGTCTGTGTGTACGTGAGTACTAACTGGTGCTCAAACTGTGCTGTTATAAAAAGCCTTTGCCCAGCTGCTGTGGAGTTGATCACAGTGAGGTGTCGCCCCCATTATCTACCCCGCGACTATTCAGTGATCCATATCACAGTTATCTACATCGCCCAAGATGCTAATGCTAATGTCGCCCTGGAAGAAATTCATGACTTACTCAGCTCGCTGCAGTGTAAATACCCAGAAGGGCTTTGCATTGTTTTAGGTGACTTCAACCACGTGAATTTAAAGGACTGTCTCCCAACCTTTAATCAACTCGTATCCATAGCAACACGAGGGAGTAACACCCTCGATCACGTCTACACAAATGTAAGAGGCGCGTACACAGAGAAGCCACGCCCACCGCTCGGGGGTTCTGATCATTTATCCCTCCTCATGGTCCCAGCACAACTCCCCCCACTAAGACGTTGTAAACCAGAACAAAAGGAAGTAAAAATTTGGCTCCAGGACAGCACCCCCATGCTGAGAGACTGCTTTGAAAAAACTGATTGGTCTGTTTTCAAGCAGGCTGCTGCTGATGGAAGCTCAGTGGACCTGGAACTTTATGCATCCTCAGTACTGGGTTATATTAGCACATGCTCTGAAAATGTATCCATAAAAAAATATGTTAAATCTTACCCCAACACAAAACCCTGGTTAAACAAAGAGGTTCGCACCCTGCTGGCAGCCAGGAACACTGCCTTCAAGTCTGGAGACTCAGAGGAGCTGAGAAAGACCAGGAAAGAGCTGGTTGCTGGCATCAAGAGGGCCAAGGCCACATATGCACAGAGGATCGAGGGACAGTTCACCTCACAAGACCCACGGAGCATGTGGAAGGGCATCAAATGCATAACTGACTATAAAAGCAGGAGCAAACAGTGCCCCAAAGACCCATCTCTGCCTGATGCCCTCAACAAGTTTTATGCACGGTTTGAAGACCCAAACAGACCACCCAGCACCAGACTCACCTCATCACCAGATGAAGAGCATCTCAGCGTGACCACAACAGAAGTGAGGAGTAGTCTCAGAAGGATCAACCCTCATAAAGCAACTGGACCGGACAACATCCCCGGGAAAGTTCTGAAGGAATGTGCGGACCAGCTCTGTGAGGTGCTGGCTGACATCTTCAACACCTCACTTGCTCTGGAAACAGTCCCCACCTGCCTGAAGACCGCCACCATCATCCCAGTCCCAAAAAGCTCCACAGTGACTGGTCTGAATGACTATCGGCCGGTGGCCCTCACCCCGATAGTTGCAAAATGCTTCGAAAAACTGGTCATGACCCACATCAAAACAACCGTCAACATCAACGAGGACCCTCATCAGTATGCTTACCGTGAGAACCGATCAACAGAGGACGCCATCTCTTCCGTGGTCCACACTGCTCTCACCCACCTGGATCAGAAAGACTCCTACGTCCGTATGCTCTTTGTGGACTTCACATCTGCCTTCAACACCATGATCCCCCAAACTCTGATGGACAAACTATCCACACTTGGACTAAGCCCCTCCATTTGTAACTGGGTCTAGACTTCTTAACAAACAGACCTCAGTCCGTGAAGATCCACAACCTCTCCTCCTCCACCATTACCCTCAGCACTGGCTCTCCTCAATGATGTGTGTTGAGCTCCCTTCTGTTCACTCTGCTCACATATGATTGTGCAGCTACCCATCCAGGTTGTCATATTGTAAAGTTTGCAGATGATACAGCGGTGGTGGGATGCATCACAAACAATGATGAGTCCAGCTACAGGCAGGAGGTGGAACACCTGGAGAGCTGGTGCAAAGAGAATAACCTTCACATGAATGTGAAGAAGACAAAGGAGATGATTGTGGACTTCAGAAGGAACAAACAAACCCACACCCCACTGAACATAGGTGGATCAGTGGTGGAAGTGGTCTCCAGCTACAAGTACTTGGGGGTACACTTGAATGATAATCTCAGCTGGACCAACAACACCACCAGCCTGATCAAGAAAGGTCATCAGAGACTCTACTTCCTCAGACGGCTGAGACGAGCTGGTCTGAGTAGCCCAGTCCTCACCTCCTTCTACAGGTGTGCAGTGGAGAGCATCCTGTGCTCCAGCATCAACGTGTGGCATGGGGGCTGCACAGTTGCAGAAAGAAAAGCTCTGCAGAGAGTGGTGAAGGCTGCACAGAGGTCTGTTGGAGTCAGTCTCCCCACCATCACAGACAGTTACACTTCGAGATGCAGGAAAAGAGCCACCTGCATTAGGGCTGGGCGATATGAGGAAAATATTATATCGCGATATTTTTTGGCTATATCACGATACACGATATATATCGCGATATCTCCAAAATCAATGAAAAAATGATTCAAAATTGATTAAAAAATTTCAACACTAAATTTGAACAAACTTAATATTTTATTTTAACCATCAATTGCACACATAAAAAGTACTTCAAGCAAAAGGAAGAATAAATAATTTAAACTTAAAAAGGTGCTCTTGTGCTTTTAACATTAAAAAAAATGTTAAATCAAAACATTTAAGGCCTTTAAAATGCAAAAACAAAAGTGTAAACGGTGGCCATAAAATTTACTGACCCAGAACAGTCACAGGTAAAAACTCTCAACTATTTGCATGTGCTGGTAATTTTTAACAACAAACCACAAAATGTGCACAAGTTTCAAACTGTGCCAAGTTCAGGCAATGTCTGCAAAACCTCTGAACAAGAACAGATTTATCACAGGTGTACTGCAGTAAATGTGAGCCTCTGTGTACTGTATCCGGTTTTATTGTGAAAGGGTCACGAAGACGTTCTCTAAGTTGCTCTACAAAGTGTCGCATTGAATCCTTGTGTAAAAACACGACAGCCTCCACTCAGAAACGTGAACAGAGAGGTGGAGACATTATTAAATCAGCTGTTTATTATATATCGCTAAAAACACGGTCAGTCTCAGCTGTGGAAGACGACGGCTAAAGCGTTAGCCATCTTGTTAGCCGCTAAGGACCTTATCTTTAGCGATAATGATAAAATGCTGATTTAATAATGTCTCCACCTCTCTGTGGTGCACGCACGACTAAATGAGCTCAGACCCGTGGTTTGTTTTAATGAAGCAGCAGGCTGGAAAAACACTTGGTTCTGCTGTTCATGCTCCACTCCGCTGTTTAAATGGTGAAAAAGATTCGTAGTTCCAACCTTTCATCGGGATTATTTTCAGCATAGTCTACAAAAATATTTTTTATGCCCTCATCTGACAGAAAGAACATTGTTTTTCCCCCTCAGCAGCTGGCTGCGCTCTTCATATTAGGGGTGGGCGTATCGATTCTAGTATTGATACTATCGATACCAAGGTGGTACTTGGTATCGAATCGATACTAGCGCTGTGGAATCGATGCTTTGTTGTCGCGCTTTTTTTGTTTTTGTTTATCACTTATCACTGTTTTTGTGATTTTGACAGTGTTATGTTTTTGTAACATTGCTGCTTTTTTGTTATTTTGCACTGGTGACTTTTATTTAAACAACTGTGTGTTGTAAAAGAGGTGATGGGCAAATATTTTGTTACTCACACTGTTCAATTTTGTGCGGCTCAACAGCGCCCCCATGTATCGGAATCGGTATTGAAGTATGCAATTCTAGCACAGTATTTACTTGGTATCGGATCGATTCCAAAATTCTCAGTATCGCCCACCCCTACTTCATATCTGCCGTGTTCACTTGTGCTGAAAGTCTCCCCGGCTCCGTCCTCCTGCAGGAAGGAGGGGGGCGAGTGGGAGCCCGCGCGACAGCAGGAGGATCCTCGATATACACAATATAGCCCTTTTAACCATCGTACATTTAAAATATTGCGATACATCGAGTATATTCGATATATCGCCCACCCCAAGCTGTAAGCGCGCCGTCCTTCACGTCATAAACAGGGGCATAGCCAGAATTTTATGAGGGACGGGATGTTTAAAAGAAATGTGGACCATAAAAAATAAACACTTCTCAGTAGCTCACTGGAAACGTGTTGGGTTATTTTGCTGCTCCAAACCTTATCCAGACCAAGTGGGTTCGATTCCCACTTGGTATAACTTATTTTTTTGTTTTTATTTTAGATTATTTATTCATTCCAGATTAAAAGAACACAAGAAAACTATTTACAAAACAACAAGAAATAAAACAATACATGACATGAAAGGAAGCAGAAGAAGAAAATAATCTTATTATATCTGCCCCATCTCAAACAAATGTTTTTTTCAAACACTTGATTCAAACAACTACGTTTGTCTTTTATTGGGGAAAGGTGCATTGTGGGTCTTTTCAGAACAACAACAACAGATCCTCCATCTGAGCTTGTCCTCGCCCGCACCAAACCGAAGCATAGCTGATCGTATTGTTGGAGCTCGAACATAATAGATATCATGGCAAAAGAATATAGTTGAGGGAACACTACCTCCACCACGTGTGAGAGAGTAGGATCGTACACCCCGCCCACCGAAGGGCTACAGAAGTGAATGGAGACAGAGCTACATGAGCCGATCCGAATTGAACCAGACCGGACCAGACTGATCCGCTCTGCGCCGAGCGAGTGGAAAAGGGGCATTAGTTGACACCGATTTGATGACCTAGTATATATAATAATATAATTCAAGTAATTCTACTGTATTTTATATTGTATTATTTATTTTATACACAAAATAATGCTTAGATAATAAAATATCCCCTTTCTAATTCTGCCAGATTTCACTTCCGTTCAAAACGAGCTGTTTATGATAATGAGTTCGGAAGGGCACGCCCTTCAAAAATCTATTTACATAAACTCCGCCCTCCAAAGGGTTCACGTTAGCATTTAATGCACTTTAGAAATGGCTAGTGCTAGCTCCCTCGTTCTGTTTCCTCCTCCCTCGGTCTGTTCAAGCCACACACAGCAAGCTGCAGAGGTTTTTTTTTTTTTTTCAAACTTTATTCAGTCAGCCAGCTGACTACGTTCTAAAATAATCTGATATAATAAGATTATGTTCTTCTTCTGCTTCCTTTCATTTCATGTATTGTTTTATTTCTTGTTGTTTTGTAAATAGTTTTCTTGTGTTTTTTAAATCTGGAACGAATAAATAATCTAAAAAAAAAAGTCATGCCTTGTGGGATTCAAACCCACTAGGTCTGCATAAGGTTAGGAGCAGCTAACGGCACATTGCGTTTCCAGTGAGCTACCTGGACGTGTCTATATTTTAAGGTCCACATTTATTATAAACGAACCGCCCCTCATAAAATTCTGGCTACGCCTATGAGTCTGTACTTACACTAGCGTCATCTGCAGAACTTTGACGAATAGATGGAACACCACCTTCCTTAAGCAGAAGTTTTTGTGCAAATCTGGCCTGTTACTGTTGGTAGTTGAGAAATGAGTCTGTTGTGAAATGTGCTGCGCAAACTACAACTTTCTCCAGTAATGTCGCCGGGACATTGCCATTAAAAATCAAATTAAGCCACGCATCTCTGCTCTCTGAGGCCCTGTACACACGTAGCCTGGTGTTTGAAAAACAAATATTTGCACACAAAAAATATCTCTGTCCATACATGTTCGAATATTTAAAATGTTTGTTTACATGTCCCGTTTTTTTCACCACAGAACGTTGTAAAGTTGTAATGAATATGCTGAACCCATAGGTGGCAGTGTAGTGCTGTCACAACCCTTCAACTCATGCAGCCACACTTCCTGTTATTTATTTATTTATTTTCTTTCGTTTGTGTGGACAGACCGTGAGGTTGAACTACTATTAAATACCGTGTTGGAGTACAAAATTAATAAAACGCAGGAAAATGTCGACTAGGAATCATGTCAGAGCAGGTATGTTGACTTTTTAGTGCTTTTTTTAGAGCATTATGTGACGTGAGTGCCGCTCCAGCTGGACCGGCAGAACCAGTTTTGCCGGTCCAGCTGGAGCAGAAAGCTCCGTTCTGAAAGTCCACAAGCAGACTCGAAAACGGAGAGTTCTCAAATCTTCACTTTGGCCGGAGTTTTGTTATTATTCGTTTATAGTTACATCAACCGGCGTTCACGTGTGGATGAAAGGCTAAACCGCATGCTAAACTGTTCGGTTTTACAGATAAACGGCTACGTGTGTACAGGGCCTGAGACTGGAAGGGTGTATATCGACACATGTTGTGTAATGCAGCCAACAACGCAACATCGAACTTTAGGAGCCATTGTGCTGAGATGAACTCTTCTTCTTCTTCTTCTTCTCCTCCATTTGATTTATGGCGGATCGCAAACAACTGTTAGGTGCATACCACCACCTACTGTGCAGGCTGAGATGAACTCAGGAACCGCGTGGGTGGAGCATCACCAGGGGTTGCTAGGTGACGGGGCGGGACAAAGGTTGGGATGGGTTGTGGCAGAGCCATATAAAGTGAGAGTTGCGACACTTCCATCGAGTTCCGTTGTAAGAATGGAATGCGGAAGTCACGTGGGTCATGGAGGGGGCGATTCGTTCCATGCAGAGCCATGGCTCTGGTTACAGACTGAAGCTGCCTGCAGTAGCGCTCTGTCGCCGCCAGAGGGCGCAGCTCCACAAGGTTTCCATAGCCGTTGTTTGGAACTATTGACCGCCTGTCGGCGACTTCAAAGAGTGTCAGAACTCTCTATATATACGGCTCTGGGTTGTGGCTGTACCGCAGGAAGTGCAAACGAAGTGTTTCTATCAAAGATAAATAAATATACTTAGAGTAAATAAACCACTGGGTGCATTTTTTTGGCCTTAGGACTGTTTTTTTATGAAGTAAATACACAAAGTTGAGAAGAAACCCATTAAAAAGTTAATTTTGAATATGTGGTCCCCTTTAATATTTTAGATACAGTCAATAAAGAATGTGAACATGTGTCGTAATGTAAAATATAGGTGAATGTGTTGTGAATGAGGATGCTTGTGGACTGGGATTGTATTATTATTATAAAATTATTATTTTTTACAAATTTTTATAAATAAATAAAAGAGTTTGTCTGGCAGTCCTTCAGGATGAAATTCAGCAGAGCCTCATCCAGCATCTGCTTCCTGGAAGCTTGATGGTTAGAAATGAGATAGTGAATAAATTAATAGGAATTAATTATTAATAAAGCAACTGTGAGTAAGTTGTAGAATGGCTGTATACCTGAGTTACCCTGGATGGATCTGGGACTTCATTCTCATGTCTGGCCATGTAATGCAGTGATCCTCGCTATTTTTTTATAAAAAAATTTCAAAAGAGCCTGACGGTCCAAAGTCAAGGGGAGAGCTGCAATATCACCCCCAAGTCACTCAAATTAAAGAAAAATTGAACAACCCACCTATGAACAAAAAGAAACACAGCCAGCATGTTATCTGTTTAAACCAAATGTATCTTAGTACTGAGATGAGCGGAAGCTGTGGTGAATGTCCTTGACTTTCTTCATGTTGTATTTGTAATTTGTTGTTGCAGCCACACTGAGGCATTCTAGATGGGCATGGGTCAGTCAGCTTCTGTTTTTGCTTGATAGTGTTCATGGTTGAAAATGTTGATTCACAGGTGTAAAAATGTCAGCTTTGAGCTATTACCCCAATCCTATGAAGAAAACACAAGTCAACAATAACAATGACTACCAAAGTCTAAGATCAGCAATGAATATGCTGTAATATGTGTACGTATGAAGATGCCCCCTTCACATTTCCACCTGCCCCCTCATGTAACCATGCCTGGAACCGTCCTACTTCCTTCACCACAGATGACAGCAGGTTCAGAGATGCGTGCAGCCAGTGATAATCAGCTGATCCATCTGAGATTAATAGGATATTTTTGACATCGTTTGACCGGCGGTTCAGCGGACGCGCACGGCCGGAGCCGCGGCCGGTGATGAGCTGATCCATCTGAAGCTTAAGAGGATTTTATTTTTATTTTTTTACCTCTACGGGCTGGTCGGACTTCATTTCATTTCATTTATTTATTTCTATAGCACTTTACACAACCACGGTGATGGTGACCAAACTGCTTAACAAAAAACAGTGCAGTACTTAAAAAGACAATAGACTAAAAATCAAGAAAAACACAACATAAAAGCAAAAATAAAACCAGAAATGTCACCACATATTTAATTACTAAAAGCCAGTTGGAATAAAAAAGTCTTAAGCTTTGATTTAAAACGGCCAAGTTCAGTAATCTGACGTAGCTCAAGCGGGAGTGTATTCCAGAGTCGAGGTGCGGCCGCAGAAAAGGCACGGTCACCCCAACGTTTATATTTTGTCCGTGGAACAGAGAGCAGGAGCTGTCTGACCTCAGAGACCTGGAGCGGGCGGGGAAACTTAACAACTCCGTTATATAAGGAGGAGCGAGGCCATTCAGAGCTTTAAAAACAAATAATAAAAGTTTAAAATCTATCCTAAAACGGACAGGAAGCCAATGTAGTGAGAATAAAACAGGTGTGATGTGGTCCCATCTAGGAGTGTTGGTTAAAAGGCGAGCTGCTGCATTCTGAACAAGCTGGAGGCGGCTCAGTGTTGACTGAGGCACACCAACATACAGAGCGTTACAATAATCGAGCCTAGAACTGATAAAAGCATGAACAGCCTTCTCCAAGTCACAACGGTTTAAAAAGGGTTTGACCTTTTTTAAAAGACGTAAATAAAAAAATCCAGACCGGACAACAGAGGCGATATGTTTGTCAAAATGTAAAGCCTTATCAAAGGTCACTCCAAGGTTTTTCACACTGTCACTCAAGTTAATATTCACATTTCCCAGGCCAGTTGCATCTTTGTCACCAAATAAAATCCATTGTTTTACTGTCATTTAAAAACAGGAAGTTATTGTTTAGCCAAGGTTTGATTTCAGAGATGCAGTCAAAGAGAGAACACATTGGGTTACTGGATCCAGGCCCTAATGGTAAATAGATCTGCAAATCATCTGCATAAAAATGAAAGTTGACATTGTGTTGTCTTATAATAGATCCAAGTGGCAACAGGTACAAGGAAAAGAGCAGAGGGCCCAAAATGGAACCCTGGGGCACCCCACACAGAAGAGGGGCTGTAGAGGAAGAGTAGCCATTGAGCAAGATAGAGAAAGTCCTGTCAGATAAATAGGACGTGAACCACTTCAGGGCCGTGCCACGAATCCCAACAAAATCATGGAGACGAGACAGAAGGACAGAGTGGTCCACAGTGTCAAAGGCTGCTGTGAGGTCGAGAAGCACCAGAGCTACTAGGCATCCAGAATCAACTGACTGAGCTATGTCGTTATGGACTCTCAGTAATGCAGATTCTGTACTATGCCGGGATCTAAAACCAGATTGAAATTTATCAAGGAGTGTGCTTTTTTCCAAAAAAGGTTGAATTTGCATAAGTATGATTTTTTCTAAAACTTTGGAGAGGAAGGGTACATTAGAAATAGGTCTAAAACTAGATAAAACCAAGGGATCAAGATTGGTTTTTTTTAGAAGGGGGCGGACCGTTGCATGTTTAAAAGCAGAAGGCATAACTCCAAGGGACAGACATGTATTAAAAAAAGAAAGAAGGTAAGGACCAACAATATTAAATACCTCTTTCAATAATCTAGTAGGGATAAAATCAGTGGGACAGTTAGTGGGTTTAACAGATTTAACTATTTTGTCCAAGAGGGAATATGACACTGGTTCAAACTGTTCGAATGAAGCAGAACCAGCAGAGATAGGTGAAAACTCTGAAACAGAAGTAGCAGGTGCACCTGGACTTGCCTCCTCCTCAACAAGTAGATTAACATGTGCATTCTTATTTAGTTTTCTTTGCGCTGTATGATTTGTGAAACCGCATCATAGAAGCCCGAGCCGACATGCACAATTATTGCGCACAGCACGTTTTAAGATTTTAAAATAAATAGCTTATTTTCCGATATGAGATCAAAACATTTCCACACCACAGAAACATTTCATTTGGTTTGAGGCTGCTCCATAATTCTTGATTATTTAATGATGACCGGCAAAAAAAATCAAAGATTATGTTGGCAGATGCATCCCATTGACAAATACACTTATAAACACAGTTTGGCACGTCCGTGTCTGTTCAAAACAGCTCCTGTATCGGTCATGTGACATTCTAATAGCGATACGGGCACCAACACGGGTTTTGCTCTATGAGCTTGACGCATGCGTCGATGCATCGGTGTTGCCGGACCCATCGATAGTCTGCACATCTGACCACAGTAACGACCCTGACTCTCTCTTGACCTCTTTGGATCACGTTTTGGCTCTTGCTTCTCCTCTCTGCTCACCCATGCTTGAACCTTCTACTCTGCTCCTGTTTCCTGAAATATCTTACAAAAAGATCTGAAGCTTTCAACCTTGATCTCTCTAAATGGCTCTAAACTTCTAAGTTCCTGGCAAAAACCAATGCAGACATGTTCCTGTTTTTAGTTTTCTACACTGCCTTACAAACAAGCTGTTTTTTCACTACTTGTCCTTTTTAATTATCCTTTTATTTAATTATCCTTTTATTTTCACTTGTGAAGAAAAAAATCTCATTTTGTACGCATCCTTTATGATTGTCTACTGTTGTTGTTGTTGTTGTCCACTCTTGTCATCACTCTTTGTTAAAATTCCGGTCTCTTCTGTAACTGAGTCCCCGTGGCTCAATGGGATTAACCTACATAAATAAAGTTTGAATGAACTGAACCTTGCTACATCTACTGGACCGTAAACCTGGTTTCTCCTTTCTGGACTCTAAACAAGCCTGGACCACGCCACTGCAACTGACTCTTCTCGAGTTACATCACCTGCAACAGCAATACTACAGCTCCAGACAAACCATCAAGACAGAAGGTTAGCTTTAACATCAGAACCTTTCAACATCCCTTCTCCAAAAACCAGTCCACCAACTCTTCGGTCTTGACAGATCAGACTGGACCCAGACCTCGACCAGAAGCGGCGTGTTTACAATAAACGTATTTAAACCCTTCCTGCGTTCTGATGTTTTTGTGCTGATCCAAAATCAGTTCTTGTCAATGTATGCAAAAGCAAGTTGGGGGTCACCTTTTTAAACAATATTATGGTAACATAAGAGTGGGACTTGGATATCTGCACAATATGATCTAAAGATGAGCATTTAATAAAAAATGGCTGGCGTGTTTGTTTTAGTCTCTCAAACATTTTCAAATGCCTTGGTTTCGTTTTGTTGGTTCATTTTGGATTGTTTGGGGTTTGAAATATATTTTTTATTTTTTTATTTTATTTTTTTATTTAAGTTAGGACAATGCATATTAATCAACATGACAGCAGAAAGCATCAATGTAAATATGCCAGAGTTAGCACAATAGCTAATTTTCATCCATTGTCCTAAGGCAGGTAAGAAGAAGAAACATCCCATAAAACAAAAGAGCAGAGAAAAATACAAACATCACCATAGCACATAACACAACATAAAATTACAATAAAAATATGATGCCATAAGAAATAGACAAAGTAATCTACACATGAGTGCACTTCTGATTAGTTTTCAGCCAAAGTTTCAGAGATTTTTTAAAGCTGGAGTAGGTGCCACAGTTCCTGATGGAAACTGGCAGTGTGTTCCATGACTGTGTGCCTCTGATGGACACCACCATTTGGCCAAATTTAGTCCTGCGCCGCTGCACATCACAATCTCCTCTGGTCAGTGCTCTTGTGTTTACTGTACTTGTTTTTTTACTTATAAAATATATTAAAGGAGGAGGAGCAAGTCCATTTAAAACTTTAAAAATCAGGCAAACGTCCATAAAAATCTGATAGCTATTAAAATCCAAAATTTTGTACTTATTTATGATGTTGCAGTAATGATACTGTATTGGCTTTTTGTCAAAAAATGTCAGTGTTTTCTTAAAATATATCAACTGACTTTCTTTTTTTTTCTGTTCAAGCTTTTATTTTTCTGAATCATTCTGTTGGGTTTTCAAGTATGGCTGTTCAAACATTAACTTGTTTCAGTCCTATCAAACAATTGCAGCTTGTGTTCTCAAACTGTAAAAAGAATTGTCTCAACGTTTACACATCCAGGAATGGAGTGGCCAACACTACTTGTGAAATTTAACAAAACAGCAAAAAGCTGCCCTCTCTCTTTACATTCCTTTCGTGCCTCACATTGGGATCACCCTCACTGTGACACATCAGAAGTTTCTATTACATTACGCTGGAAAGGGCAGTGTCCCTCCCCCTATAAATACAGGGCTGTTGCTGCACTGACAGTTTATTCACAAAC
>JBBPBX010006977.1:37017-51616 GCA_038048925.1 Garcialebias charrua | reverse complement strand
GTACTAGACTTCTTAACAGACAGACCACAGTCCGTGAAGATCCACAACTTCTCCTCCTCCACCATAACCCTCAGCACTGGCTCTCCTCAGGGATGTGTGCTGAGCCCCCTTCTGTTCACTCTGCTCACATATGATTGTACAGCCACACTTCCAGGCTGTCATATTGTTAAGTTTGCAGATGATACAGCGGTGGTGGGATGCATCACAAACAATGATGAGTCCAGCTACAGACAGGAGGTGGAACACCTGGAGAGCTGGTGCAAAGAGAATAATCTTCACATGAATGTGAAGAAGACAAAGGAGATGATTGTGGACTTCAGAAGGAACAAACACACCCATGCCCCACTGAAAATAGGTGGGTCTGCAGTGGAAGTGGTCTCCAGCTACAAATACTTGGGTGTACACATGAATGATAACCTCAGCTGGAGCAACAACACCACCAGCCTGATCAAGAAAGGTCATCAGAGACTCTACTTCCTCAGACGGCTGAGACGAGCTGGTCTGAGCAGCCCAGTCCTCACCTCCTTCTACAGGTGTGCAGTGGAGAGCATCCTGTGCTCCAGCATCAACGTGTGGCATGGAGGCTGCACAGTTGAAGAGAGGAAAGCTCTGCAGAGAGTGGTGAAGGCTGCACAGAAGTCTGTTGGAGTCAGTCTCCCCACAATCACAGACATTTACACCTCCAGATGCAGGAAAAGAGCCACCTGCATCATGAAAGACCTCACTCATCCAGCACACTCACTCTTTGCCCCACTCCCCTCAGGACGGAGGTTGAGGAGCATCAAGTGTAGAACCACTAGACTGAGGAACAGCTTCTACCCTGAGGCTGTTAGACTCATGAATAAATAAAAATAAAATTAAAAATAAACACTGCAAAATATCACATCATACTGATGCTGATCTGTTTTCTTGTTGCTGTGTTCATCTGTGTTCATCTGTGACCATCTGCTCATACAAACTCATGTTCGTGCTGCTGTTTATTCCCACTATATTAGGCTTAGTGTATTACTAGTTGATGTTTTTCTTAGTTAGTTCTAGATGTTATTACTGTTTTTCTCTTTCATTTGTTGTTGGATGTAACTGGGACCTCGTGTACATAATCTCGTTTTCATCACATGTACCACATGCGGTGCAAATGACAATAAAGACTCTCTGACTCTGACTCAAATGTGCCTTATGTGCCTTACTGCATATGCCACTTTGCCTCTATACCAACATCAACTACCTCATACATATACTGTGTACATTAACTCATATGCTGCTGTGCCACTCTTTGCAAATGTCAATGCTAGAACCTTCAGTTTATTTTATAGATATACTTTTTATACTTTTTATACTACTATGCAAAAACTCAGGACAGTATTACACTTTTATTATTTCATTTTATGCTTATGTTCATTGGGTGTTTGGTGTTTTAGGGGTGTTTGGTGTTTCAGTGTTGGTGTAAATTTTCATACTTTTATACTATTATGAAAAAACTCAGGACAGTGTTACACTTTTACTATTTTATGCTTATGTTTATTAAATGTTTTAGTGTTTAGATGGTTACTGTTGCACCGAGGGACTGAGAGAAACGCAATTTCAATCCTGTGTATGTCCTGTACATATTGCAGTTCTGACAATAAAGTTGACTTTGACTTTGACTTTGACTACAGGACATGTATGAGGACAGCAGGACAGTGGTGAGATGTGCTGTAGGAGTGACAGATAGCTTCAAGGTGGAGGTGGGATTGCATCAAGGATCGGCTCTGAGCCCCTTCTTGTTTGCTCTGGTGATGGACCGACTAACAGATGAGGTCAGGCAGGAATCCCCATGGACTATGATGTTTGCAGATGACATTGTGATATGTGGTGAGAACAGGGAACAGGTGGAAGAGAACTTGGAGAGGTGGAGGTATGCACTTGAAAGAAGAGGAATGAAAGTCAGTCGTAGTAAGACAGAGTACATGTGTGTGAATGAGAGGGAGGCCAGTGGAACAGTGAGGCTACAAGGAGCAGAGGTCACAAAGGTGCAGGACTTCAAGTACTTGGGGTCCACTGTCCAGGAAAATGGGGAATGTGGTAAAGAGGTGAAAAGAGAGTCCAGGCAGGATGGAGTGGATGGAGAAAAGTTTCAGGAGTGATTTGTGACAAAAAGGTGTCAGCAAAGGTCAAAGGAAAAGTTTACAAGACAGTGGTGAGACCAGCTATGTTGTATGGTCTGGAGACAGTGTCATTGACAAAAAGACAGGAGAAAGAACTGGAAGTAGCAGAAATGAAGATGCTGAGGTTCTCCTTAGGAGTGACAAGGATGGATAAGATCAGGAATGAGATCATCAGAGGTACAGCACATGTTGAACAACTGGGAGATAAAGTTAGGGAGGCCAGACTGAGATGGTTTGGACATGTCCAGAGGAGGGACAGTGGGTATATTGGTAGAAGGATGTTAGAAATGCAGCTGCCAGGAAAAAGACACAGAGGGAGGCCAAAGAGGAGATATAATAATAATAATAATAATAATAAATTCAATTTATACCGCACTTTTCATTAATAAAAATCTCAAAGTGCTATATGGATATATGGATGCAGTTAGAGAGGACATGAAAGTAGTTGGAGTGAGGACAGAGGATGCAGAGGACAGAGTGAGGTGGAGGAGGATGGCTCGCTGTGGCGACCCCTGAAAAGGGAAAAGCCGAAAGAAGAAGAATAAGAAAAAAGAAGAAGTCCAGATAAAAAATCCAACAATGTTCAGTCAGGTCATCTGGACAGTTTCTTTTTTGCTGAGATGTTTTGTCCTTCATCCAAAGGACTTCATTAATCTGATTTTGTTTGTGGGTCCTCGGATTGATGAAGTCCTTTGAATGAAAGACAAAAATTCTCAACAATAAAATAAACTGTCCTGATGACCTGACTGAACCTTTTAGATTTTTTTTAAACCTGAATTATAGAGCATGAACTTTGATGTATTGAACCACTTCAGCTTTGGCTGCCTGATGAGTCAATGGGGGTGGAGGCGGGCCCAAGAAACCAGCTTAGCACCAGAAAACTGAAAGTAATGCACCATAACTCGTGTTCCCTGAAGGAAGGGAACGAGGTGCAACATATGCTATGGGAATTGCGCCCACGCGCGATTACCTGAAGGAATACACTCACGCCTTTACGGCTAGGGCGTCAGCGTTGCATCAGAGGCCCTGCCCTCTGGGTATTTAAGCCGCTGACGCCCATCCATCTTTCTCCAAAATGCACTTCACCGAGCTTTCAGCATTGAAAAGGGCCAGATATGTTGCACCTCGTTCCCTTCCTTCAGGGAACATGAGTTATGGTGCATAACTTTCAGTTCCCTTTCAGTCATGTTCTCTCGGTGCAACATATGCTATGGGAACGTAATTCATTCACGCCCTTGAAATGCTCAGTAAAATGCATGCTAGTGTGAATGTCTGCCCTTGACCAGCAGGCATCTCAAGGCTACTTTCTACTGTGTGTTAGAAAGGACAGCCTGAGTGACATCACACGCAGTAACATCCAAACTGTAATGCTTTGCAAAAGTGTTTATTGAGCTCCAGTTTGCCGTAGCACAAATGTCTGCAACTGGTACACCCTTGAACAGTGACCACGAAGTGGCCAAGCCCCGAGTAGAGTGAGCGTGCACTCCAGAGGGCACCTGTTGACCTTTGCTACTGTACGCCCTTTTAATGGCCTCAGTCACCCAATGTGAGAGGCGTTGTTTTGATAGGGCCTTTCCGGTAGCAGGTGCTGCAAAGCACACAAACAGTTGATTTGTTTTTCTCCATTCGGCTGTTCTCTGCATGTAAGTGCGTAAAGCTCTCACGGGGCAGAGAGCCTTCAGCCTTTCCTGTTCCTGAGTGAGGACAGGAGCAGGTGGGAAGGAGGAGAGATCAAAGTCCAGACTCCTATGGTTTAAAGTCAAGACCTTGGGGATGTATGCGGGATTAGGCCTTAGGGTGACCTTTGACCCGTCAGGGGCGAATCTGGTACACATTGGATGTACAGACAATGCATGGAGGTCACCCACGTGTTTCGCCGAGCAAAGGGCCAAGAGTAGAGCGGTTTTATAAGATAATAAATCTATCTTAATCTCGCTCAGTGGCTCGAATGGAGGATCACAGAGAGCCCCCAAGACCAGGCTAAGATCCCAACCAGGGGTCAGGATCCTGCTGGGTGGTTTCATTCTTAGCACGCCCTTCATAAATCTTATTATGATTGGATACGCGCCAGGTGTCCTGTGTCCCCAGCCTTCGTGACAGGCTGAAATTGCTGATAGGAAAACTTTAATCGTTGAGAAAGAACTACCTTTTTCCAGTAAGTCCTGAAGGAAAGTCAGGAGCTGAGCCAGGTCACATGAGTAAGAATTAATATTTCTTTCTGTGCACCAAGCTTCAAAAATATGTCATTTCTGTGCGTCGAAAGACCGTGTTGACACAGCACGGGCATTTTGAATGGTTTTTACCACATTTCCCGGCAGGCCTGATGCCATCAGCTTGTTCTTTTCTGCCACCAAGCTGAAATTTTTAACAGTTCCCAGCCTAAGTGGCGAGGCGGCTCCTTCTGGTGACATAGTTTGTCCCTGAAGAAGAGCAGTTGGTGTATCCAGTTCCCTACCAAGGGCCCTGGATGTTGTGATCCCCTGGGGGTCAACCAAGTTAGGGAGAAGGCCTTTTTGCCGATGTGCTGCCACGCTACTCTGATCAAGAGTGATCGAGGGCAGATGAAACATGCCGTCCTCATTAGACAGATATGGAACAGAATGTTTGTCTTATTTTTATTTTTTTCTCTTCTTGTTTGGGGTCATGGAACTGAGAAGCTGAGAGTTTTGTAAACAAGCAGATCTCCTGACCCCAATCAGTTTCCTGGATGGGTCTAGTTTACTGGTCCTCGGCCTAAACAGAGCGTTGGAGCCAGACAAACCGCCCGGGGTCTGTGTTTCACCCGTTGGGGGGATATTGTTTAAGAGCAGAACTGAACCAGCACAATGAGAAAGGTCACGTGCTACCGGATCACTGCTTGGACATTGAGTGTTGCCCATTAATGATAAGGGGACAGCTTGCAACGTGAGAACGTGGAGATGATTCTTTGTGCTTGGCAGACTTTAAATTGTTTGGTGACAGAGAGCCCAGTTCCCTTCGAATAACAGGAAGAGGAATCTGATTCAGCCCTGATTTGTTTACACACACAGCAGTTTGATCACAATTGCCTTTGTGAACGTGTGAAGCTTGTGGTTGCCTGTGGGCTTCTGCCGTGCCCCCCCGTCGTTAGATTCTGTCGGCGCGCATCCCTGAGGCGCGGACATGTCACGTGTTTGCTTGGTTAGTGTATTGTCCGCCCCGTCGTTCACAATGGAGCGGGGGCTGGAGCACGTGACCCCCCTCACCTGTCTCCGTGAGGGGTGGGGGACCTGCTTGCAGACGCCTCTGTGCCTGTCCGCTACAGACGGAGCAGAGGCACCCTGCTGGGGCTCATTGATTAGGCTAACACCCCGTGAGCCGTGAGGGAGGGGGGGAGACGGCCCCCTCCCTTTATGACGGCTGGCAGGCCAGAGGGACCTGTTCTGCTGAAGTTATTTGTGTTTGTTGTTGTTGTTTTTTTTTTAGAGTCAATAAAACAGAGAGGGGCTGTTTTTTTAGCTTTATTTGTGCTTATGTGTAACGACATATGACTTTATGTCACTCACAGTAGGAAAAACATGATTTGTGTATGCAACAGAGTTACCAGCTTTTTGTACCGTGCTACAAATAAAGTCTGGACATGAAAAGATAATTTCCCGTACCGCGTGGGCGGGTGATCGTGTAAAGTTAAGACGTGAACCTGGTTCATCAGGCACGCTTTTGTCTGGTGTCCCGGTTCGGCGGAGCACAAAGTCTGTTACCCTGTGGCCTCATCCAGCAAGTCAGCGGCAGCTTCCTTTCCGTCGTTACCTGGAGCTGTGACAGTTTTTCAGCTAGGGAAGCCTGCATCAACGCGGACGCGTTCATCGCGCGCGCCACAAGTCCCTGAGCTCTGTAGCATTTCTCGAGCAGAGAAGCTGAAGCTCGACAAGCTTTGCTGGGAAGAGTTGGTTTTGTCCCGGATGACTTGGGAGCCAGGTGAGATGCCAGTGTGTCCTCAATTTGAGGCACGTTGGCTATTCCCACCTCATCCATCCCGTCCACGTCGAGAAACTGCGAGAGTGGTAACAGCATGGGAGCCCGGGGCTGAGCCCAGGTGCGAGTCAGTTCTGTGAGAAGTCCGGGAACACGGGCATCGTTTGCCTCGTGGCGGCCTGTTGCTTTGAGTAAAAATAGTTTCCTGCCAGCCTTGTGACCTGTTGACGAGGCAGAGGCTCTGGCCATGGGATCTGCAGCGCGTCCGCAACTTTGTGACACAGGTCGAACAGAGCAGGGATGGAAAAGTCTGTTTCCGGGAGCACAGGTACTAGGGTTTGGGAGAGGTCTTCTCCTTGTTCCTCGTATTCAACATCTGCGTCCTTCGTGGAGAATTCGCCTGAGGCTGAAATCGAGATCTCGTTCTCGTTCATCATGCCTCGAGTGTCAAACTCGACTGTTAAGTTCACCATAGGAGCCAGCACGTCAGGGTTGTCACCCCATTTGACTCGTGTGCTGTCGTGCAGAGCCATGTTCTCGAGCTCCGGCGTGGGAGTGAGGGGCTCGGTGGTGTCTGGATCCGTTGGCGCTGCTGGAGCGCCCATGGACTTGGCGACGAAGTCAGCCTGGTGCCTCCTCATCGCCTCCAGCATCTGGTTGCAGTGTGGGCACGAGTCGGGCACATCCAGCGCCATTTTTGCGTGTAACATCCCCAAGCAGACGGGACAGGCCTCGTGGGTGTCCGTCGCTGCGAGGGAGAAACAGCATCCGCTAGGACAGGCGCGCGAGGTTGGGCTCGTTGTCCTGCTGGTTTTCCTTTGAAGTCTTGCCTTTCACTTTCCTTTCTCCGGAAGCATGTCCGAGATAAGGCGAGCGAGTCCTTCCAGAATACTTTTTCTTTTATTTTTAAATGTCTCCTCCATCGTGTCGCTTTCGCTGGCTAACCCGCTACGAGTTAGCAGGGGTAGCGGTTTTTCACGCAGTTAGCGCCGTCGAACGAAGCAGTCTGCGGAGAGGGGAGAAGAAAATACTTTGGGGTTAAGAGAAAATGTGCCGGACTAGCTTTCGCTAGCCCAGCAGTATGCAGGAATAATTCTCTATACGCTCTGTAGCAAGCTCACCTCTAGTTGAGCGATGAAGCAACAGAGAAGTCCCGCGAAGAGAGGTAGTTCAGGTTTAAGCGAGGTGAAGGGCAAAAAAAAGAAAGATGGATGGGCGTCAGCGGCTTAAATACCCAGAGGGCGGGGCCTCTGGCGCAACGCTGACGCCCTAGCCGTAAAGGCGTGAGTGTATTCCTTCAGGTAATCGCACGGGGGCGCAATTCCCATAGCATATATTGCACCAAGAGAACATGACTGAAAGGGAACTGGTTGGTCCACTAAGTGTGCTGCTTGTGGGTCTGAGTTTGTTGTTGCTCCTCAGATTGATGAAGACATTTGGATGAAGGACGAAGCATCTCAACAAAAAAATAAACCGTCCAGATGGCCTTGCTGAACCTCAGTTGGTTCTTCCTATTCTCTCAGATACTTTTTTATGCATTAATTTAATTAATACAGTTTTTAAGTAGAATAAAGTAACAATGATTGATGAGCTAGTGAAGCAATGCTCTGTAATTTTTTTACATTCATTTGAAGCTCAGTTGCCTGGAGCAACAATTTGTCATCCAGCATCTTACACAAACACAACACTCTTGTGTTGCTTAGTAAGTGCTCACATGTTGACTGTGCACATGCAGGCACATCAAATGGTCCAAATGGGATGTGAACACTGCACAGTTGATCACTGGCTGCCCCCTCCCCTCTTTAAAGTCCATCTTTACCTCCCGATGTCTCAGTGGAGCCACCAGCATTGCAAAAGGCAGTTCACACCCTGGTCCCCATGTCTTTGAATTGTCCTCAGGCAGGTGCTACAGGTCCATCAGGACCCAAACCACCAGACTCAGAGATAGTTTTGTTTTCTTTCTCTACCATTACACTATTGAACACACACATGCATGGACATACTCGCTAACTTGTTTAACTTTTATATACATTCAATGTACATGTGTTATGCTATGCTGTACACAAAACAAATTCCTGTACTGGTACTTTGGGAGAAGATCTGAAAGTTCATTGTACTCGAGACAGTGACAAATAAAGCTTCATTCATTCATTCATTCATTCATTCATTCAAATACACAACAGCATTGTGTAGAAGTCTTCATTATATTTGACAGCTCAGTGGTTAGCACTGTTGTCTCACTGCAAGATGATCCTGGGTTCAATCCCCAGTTGGACTTGGGGTCTTTGTGGGGAGTTGCACGTTATTCTCGTGCTTGCATGCATTTTCTCCAGGCACTCCGATTTCCTCCCACAGACCAAAAACATACAGTTTAGGCTGCCTTCAGGCCCAGGCCTCGCTAGCAAAAGAGATCTGTGATCTCAATGGGATTTGTCGGATTAAACAAACGTTAATCAGTCCCTGATGCTGAGAAACTTGTCCATGCCTTTGTCTCCTCCAGGCTCGACTACTGCAACTCCCTGTTTATTGGTATCCCTGGCAAAAACCTTCAGAAACTTCAATACATTCAAAACAGTGCAGCAAGGATTCTGTTGAGAGTTCGTAAATTTGAACATATTACACCCATTCTCCATAACCTCCATTGGCTTCCTGTCACCTACAGAATTCAGTACAAAACTGCTCTCATTACCCATCAATGCTTGCACGGCACTTCACCTGACTATCTAAAGGACATTCTTGCACCATATTCATCCACCCGGTCTCTACGATCACAGAACAGTAATTTCCTTCATATTCCTCGGACCAAATTGAGGACCATGGGAGACCGAGCATTCTGTGTGGCTGCCCCCCGCCTGTGGAACTCCCTCCCTGATGACCTGAGAGCTCCACAGTCACTGGTTGACTTTAAAAGCAGCATAAAGACCTTTCTTTTTAAGCAAGCCTATTCTGCCTCCACATGATTTTATCTTTGATCTTAGCTGATATCATTATTGATTTTACTTGATTTTATCACTTGTTTTATTTTGATCTTTGCTTTATTACACTTTGTAGCACTTTGAGATTTTTATTAATGAAAAGTGCATTATAAATGGAATTCATTATTATTATTATTTATATAATAATTAGACATTTTCAAAAAGATGTTGCACAACCTTGATGTCCTTATTAATCTGTTGAAACAACTTCATTTTGTCGTTACATTTAGTCATTCTTCATTAGAATATGAAAACCTATGAAAGTAGGAACATCTACACTGATTTGCAACATGTAAATATAAAATGTTATGCAAGACTTGATTTCCCAGCTGTCTGCAAGTACTGTACTTCCTTCCACCCCTAAAAAATTATAAAATAAAACAAAAAAGGAACCAGTAATACAATTGTATCACTGACTAAATAAAGATGACACGCAGAAGCTCACTCAAAATGTTAAAATTTCTTAAAATAAAATTATATCAGAAGCAAACACTTTCAGTAATATTCCAAAGTTATACCCATCTGGATTTCATTCAGCTCAGTCATAGCAACTCAAAATTTAAGATATAAACTTATTATTTACTTGCTCCACCTTATTGCTTTGCCATTCTGTTCCCCCAAAATATATTTTTGCCATTCCTTTAAATACATTTGGCATGTCCCATTTGTTATGGGGCATGGTTCCATAACACATTATTATTATTATATTATTAGAGGCATTATCAATACACTTGTGCACTGCAAATATCTGCTTATTTGTGTGGTGTTTAATGTTCTCACCCACTGCCTGATTTCACATCGGAAATATTTCCCGATACAGAGTTAGAGAGTTGTGCAAGTTGATGGAGATGGTGAGAAAGCCTCACACCTACACTTACAGGGATGTGTGTGTGCACAGACTGGACCTGTGTGGCAATAATGAATCAGGTCCTAGCTGTGGTAATATATCTTCATTACAGTCATTTTCCTGAAGAGGTTTCTGAGGGTTGGTGCGTGGGGAGAAAAGAAAGAGATGGAGAGGGAGGAGAGCTGTGAGGAGGACAGCTGCGTGTCCCTTCGTGGATCATCTGGAGGAGCAGCTGCTACTTCCCTACCTTTGCCTGGTCCCTCTCTCTTCCTCCCCATTTCCCCTCCCTCACGCCCTCAATTGCCAGCTTAAATTACTCGACAGCTTCATTAATGTTTCATTACAGCTGAGTCAGCCACTGTAAACCACTGTCACATTACACCGTTTGAGAGAGAGTGGGTTTCGTGGGTTCAGCCTGAACGCTGACGCACAAAAAGAACAAAGGAAAATTGTAAATAAAAAAAAAGGTTTAAAAGATGACATGGAGGATGTATTTTTGTTATGCCAGCTTCATACAATTGTCTGTTTTTTTTTGTGTACAGACAATAAGAATTTAGCATTAAAAATAAGTATTGAAAGGCAATAAATGTCATTTAGCTTTACTGTAAAGATTCTCAATATTATTCAGAGTCTGACTTAAACATTTGAAGGTTTGCCATCAACTGTTTTGTGTACCAATAATTTAACTGCAGATCATAAATTTTCACAAGTTGTGAGCTGGGACAAAAATTGCTGCTTTTTTCTTTACAAGCAGGCATCAAAGATTGTTGATCTTAAAATAATTTGGTAATAATACTGATCATGATTTGACCCATAAAAAGATTTGACCAGGTGTAACCTGTGTCAGGATCTGATTTTATTTTTTTATTTTTTTTATTTTTTTGCCTTAAGTTTATCTTTGGTTTATTCAAATTTTGTGATTTGTGTTTAGTCTTGTTACTTATGTTTTCAGTTTTAACAGTCTGTGTTCCTCATTGTCACCAGTAGCTGCTTGAGCTCGATCATCCTCAGTTCTGTATAGCCAGTCTTGCCACGTCCGCTTGCACCTCCACCCAGTTCTGTCCCGGCAGTCTCGTTCTTATCAGTCCAGGCAGTCTGTTTTTTTACTTCGTCATTGGTACACCATTGACCATTTGCCACAGCCCTCATGTTCCTTGTGCTCCTATGTGGTCTCATTTTGCCTTTGTGTGATTTTTTTTTTTGCAAGTTTATTTTTGCTAACTCGTAAGCATTTTGTTTTTCTTTTAAAATAAAGTTACAGGGTCCCATTCTTCATTAAAGCTGCAGTTGCCATTGCATTTTAAATACTTGTGCAGAAACAGTTTTCAGCTGCTTGGGATTTGTGTTAATAATTGGTTCAATATAGTACAAATAAAGCCTCCTTCTGAGATATGTGAAGTGATGCTGCTGTGGTCATTCGCATCACATGTGGTACATGATGTGGAACGAAATTGTGTACCCAAGTCCCAGTTCCACCCAAAAATTGCAAAAATATAAACTGGAAAAAAGGAATATAAAGATCTAAATATATGTTAAACAATAAAAATGTAATGCCTAAACATGAGTTTGTTGTGAGCAGATGGTATGAATATAGCAGCAGGCAAGAGTCAGAACCATGGATAAAGTGTCAAATCTTCAATAAAAGTGTAATTAATGGGATTTTCCTGGTTTGGGATTTATGAGTGTAACATCCTCAGGGTAGAAGCTGTTCCTCAGTCTAGTGTTTCTACACTTAATGCTCCACAACCTCCTGCCTGAGGGGAGCGAGGCAAAAAGTGTGTGCTGGGGGAGTGGGGTCCTTCACGATGCAGGTGGATCTGTTCCTGCATCTGGAGCTGCAGATGGCTGTAATGGTGGGGAGGCTGACTCCAACAAACTTCTGTGCAACTTTCACCACTCTCTGCAGAGTGTTTCTTTCTGCAGCTGTGCAGCCTCCATGCCACACAATGCTGGAGCACAGTATGTTCTCCACTGCACACCTGTGGTTCTTTTTGTTCAAAGTAATTGAACTCTAACTCTAGTTGCACATTTCTTGTTATTGTCATGATGCATAATACATACAGTAGTAATGATAAGCCTAATTTGTCCAGAACTCATTCAAAACTGGTTTGCATGACCAGTTTATTTTAGGACTCCATAAAAATTTGTAGTTATTTTGAGTTTAGGGGACATTATGAGCTAATTCAAAAACTTGAGCAATTTATTTCTCTTAGTTTTAAACCATTTTCCTTTTGCTGATTTTGCTCTTATTTCAAGTTTAAGACATATGCATCTGGGGTTTGTTGGCTTTTGTTGTTCTTATTCCTTCCCTTTATAACCAAAAGCACCTCATTCTGCTGACAGACATCAAATGCAAACAAGCTGTCCTCATATATACCAAAATATTGTAAACATTTTTTAATCGAAATATTTCTGTTTTAATTGACAAATGTCCCTTTCATATACTGACCAAATATGTCAGTCTTAACATGATTTACCCAGAACTTTAGTATCCAAAACTACTGTGGCATTTTCCAGGCATGACATTTCAGTGATAAGGTCACTAGTGATGATTTTTCTATGAAAGCCTTACTTTTGTCAGAACTGCATAGCCTAATATTTCAGATAAGCTATCCTGTATCTGTTGTATAGTCATAGCTGCTTTTTCTTAATGCACTTTTACAACAAAAATAAATAAATAAACCGGAGCTGGTTGCTATATTTTTTAGTTTACTTTGTCTTTTGCCTTTTTAGAACTTCTCTGTGAAACTGAAACTAAACCCCTTTTAGACATGCACCTTTTTTCATTAATCTCACTATATTCAGCATGTTTGAATTAGACCTGCAGAGTTTATGTGTAACAGTTTGTGAGTCTTCCAAGCTCAACCCTAATATGATTTGTGCCTTATGTTCGCAATATATGTTATGCTCAGTAGTGGTCTAGATCAGTTGTTTGGAAAATAAAAATACCAGGTAAAAACAACAATCAAAATGCACACAAGATACAGAAAAGTAATGTCAGGCTTGATTCCTACAAATACTACAATTATACTCTTCATGGATAATAAAATACTGTATAGTTTCATCCAGTTAACAAATCCTGTCTGTATCTCCACTACACTTAAGAACAACGCTATGTGCTGTCTCTTTAACTGGATCTATTTTTTAAAGCTCTTTTTTTAAGTCTATAAAAAGTACTACAAAACAGTCATAATTTGACAGAATTCAGTCATATACAGTTTACTAGCTAAGCTTGAATGTTTATTTCTCTACATTTCTCATATCCATATTTTGATCTGACAGTCAATCTAAGCTGGTATCACTCTGAGCACCAATTTGTTGGATGAAAAGCATTTCCCATTTTTTAAATGCAATGTCCTTGCTCAGGATGGGACACTTGTGATGAAATGAATCTGCTGGCTACTTCAGATAAATAATGTTTCTAATTGATTTTTTATGTATGTGAATGTATGTGTTCAGTGCCCTGAGAACTTCTGTTGTAACTTGGTGTTATATTAATAAACTGAATTCAAATCAACATTCTAAGTGGTTTGAATTTGCTTCTATTTCAATTACTTTAACCTCTATGCTCAACCAGTTAACAATGCTGGTCAGGAAGGCAAGTAACAGCAAAGATCTTTACAGAACTGTGGAGTGTTTCTGCAAGGCCCTGGTCTTTCATCAATATGGTGTGAATGATCCCAGAGGAGTAAAAAGATCAGGGACCTTTGAAAAACAAATTATATGACAATTGGCAGTCTAGTTGTGGGATATGTTGTGTTATGTTGTTTATTTGTCATTTGCAAGCTAACACTGTCACAATGAAATGAAGTGTTCAGGATGAGATGAACCAAATAAACTCGCTAAAAAGACAGAAATACAAAAGCATGCAATAAAGGCGCAGTAAAGTAAAATAAAGTAGGATATTTATCAATATAGATGTTTGAACCTAAACACCTGATAATTAGTCTTTGATTAAAATTATTAGTCTTTTGCTATTTGATTAAACAATCATTATTTATCTTGTGTTTGCCTCCTTTCATAAGATCAGAAAATCATGCATCACAGTAATGTTAAAGCTCCACTGACATGATTTTTTAACTTTTCAAAAAATGGCACAACATATATAAATATTAAGATTGACCCCTGACCGTTTTTGCTAAAATAATGTGAAATGAATGAAAATTCCTCTCAAAAATAGTTTAAAATTAGCGCCGTTTTTTTACACGGTAAATTCGGGTTTTTCCGGTCACGTGATTGTAACGTCAGATAAAGAACTTTGCTCCAACCGCACATTGAATACAATGGACAAAAATATAAACGCATCCGTCGAATTTAGCCATGTAAAACTATAGATATTAGCGATTTGGCTTCAGTTCGTGAAGAAGAAGTTATTTTGAGTGATAAACAACAAACAGCAATGTTTCTTTTTGCCGTGTTGCTTGTTTTGTTTTCAGGAGAGGTTGCACATTCATGAAGTGAGCACCAGATGTCAGCAAAGCTACCGTGAACTCTTACAGAGCTCTGTAATGGAGAAATATATAAACGTATCCGTCGAATTCAGCCATTTAAAACTGTAGATATTAGCGATTTGGCTTCAGTTCGTGAAGAAGAAGTTATTTTGAGTGATAAACAACAAACAGCAATGTTTCTTTTTGCCGTGTTGCTTGTTTTTTTCTCAGGAGAGGTTGCACATTCATGAGGTGAGCACCAGATGTCAG
>JBBPBX010006977.1:0-14631 GCA_038048925.1 Garcialebias charrua | reverse complement strand
ATATATATTTGAGAGCAGAGTGACTTTTTAAACCTTCAAATGCTCACAGAGATTCAGTAAAGAAAATTAGAAGTATTGGTTTTAAAAAGATTACACCATGTACTTTATTGTAATGCACATTACCACTGCAGACAGTTATCGGCAGCTATTTACATTTGACTAGGACATGCAATTTACCTATTAAATTTAGTACATTTTTACTAATTCAATTCAATTTTTTATTTCTTTATATAAATGTCAAGTCACAACAGAAGTCATCTCAGGCCACTGTAAGTTAATATATATCAATAGACTGAAGTTAAAAACTGTTGTACATTGTTGACAACAAAATACTGTATTTTAATATCCAATAACAAGTAATGGATTCAGATAAATCACATTTTTCCACAGTTTATCAAAATCCTAAAAACTAATCTCTACCCAAAGATAAATAAAAATAAAATTAAAAAAGCATATTTGAACATGTGTTTCTGTTAGGGTCCACATATGCCAGCAAGAGAGACACAGAACACTGGCCAAAATTAGTTTAAAATGTAATTACAAAAAACTAAAATACTGCAGTTCTATGTCCATAAAAGTGGTCAACAGAACAACATTTAACTAATGTACCAACAAAGGAAACTAAAGAATCAACTGATCCCTGATTGACACCAGAGGGAAACTTTTAAAGTGGCTGATCAGACCATTCTGACACACTAGGGAAACAAATTAAATAGACCAAACTGCAAATAGTATTGTCAACAAAACATAACTGGTCAAGTAGTGTTTAATAGTAAGTAACCTTAAAAATATATTTTTACAACAAATGTTATCTAGACCAACTTAAAAAAAAAAACTACAATATTTAACTCTGCTGACATGCAACATGGAACAGCCCATTTAGACTGATCTGTAGATGTGATGCAGCTGGAGATGTTTACAGGGGGTGCAGGACAACTTCAGCAGCATCTCCACAAGAACCGGCAACTCACTGAAAGAAAAGTTAAATAATTGCAAACGACAAATAAACTGCAGCAAGGCTTGATAAAGGACGTTAACTAAATGTGTGCACTCCAAATAGTAAACAACTATATCAAATGTTGCTAAAATGTGAAAATAAACTACATAAATATATAAATGCTCAGTTATTGAACTAAGATTATCTAAATTTGTGCATATTTACAATTTAAAAAAAGATACAAAATCTATTACCTGAACGTTTGTTTACTGTGTGGCTGCAGGTACTGACATCACAGTTTACAATGCAAATAGACATTTCATGCATCTAAAGGATTAAAAGCAGCTTTTGCATTAATTAACATGAATGATTTTTGCAAATAATCACGATTCTTTGATTCCTTGCTTTGATTAATAGTTCCCAGACAAAGATGCTCAGCCATTAATTTCCATATGCATTTGTTCTATGCTGTCTAGCACATCAAATATTGCAAAGTTTTCTGATCAAAGGACATAACCCTAGTCTGGTTAAAACCAGACCCTTTTCCTTCACTTCGCTTCGTACTAGGGTCTGGACTTTCTCCATAGAGAACCGATTCTTGCTGGAGGCGTGGCCTTTGCTGAGGAACAAAACCATTGGATCTTAGAAAATTTTTGAACAGGGAAAAGCATTCTGCTCCCTCCCCCTCAGAGCCATATATGGCTGCTCCCCCGTGGTCTGTTGAACTTGACATCTGCTCCGCCTCCTGCAGCATTTTCTCTCGCTGCAGCCTGCCGCTGCATATTCTGTGTTTATATGTTAATAAAACGTTCTAAAAAATAAAATAAAACCATGGATCGCTGGTCCAGCACACCAGAAGACCAGAAAATCTGATGGGACTCGGGCAGCAACGTAAAACCCGAGTTTAATTCTCTCGTGACAACCTGAGGCATTTCCTCATCAGCGGAGGGAGAGGAGGAGGAGGAGGAGGGAGGAGGGAGCGATCACTTGACTTTTGGCCAAAAAAACAAAAGAAAACTCCAGATAAGGGATTAAGAAGGGGAAATTAATACATTTGTGTCACATATAAAACAGTCCTGCATCGCTTTGCATCGCTTTGAATGAGAACATGCGGATGCTCGCTGGCTGCGCGCTGGGACAGGTGGGGGCGTGGGTTAGGGGCCAAAAACTCTGCCCCTTCTGTTCTCTGATTGGTCCGGTCAAAAATCAGCCGGAGAAATTGTTGTCTATGGGAGAAGTCCCAGACTGAGCAGTGAAGGGAAATGAGAATTGAGCGGAGCTGTGCAGGAAGGCGAGGGCCAGGCTAGCATGACCCCAACATGATCCAAGTTTTTAAAACATGAAAGCAATGCATCAATAATCTTAGATTACACTACCGTATTTTCTGGCCGATAAGTCGCACCGCCCTATAAGTCGTATTGTCCAATTATGTCCAATAAATTGGAAAAATCCATAAACATGTCGCACCGCCGTATAAGTCGCATCTATTATGCATATCCGCTGACACGTCGCGTATGTTACGCGTAAAACAATTATTTGTTTGCTGAAAATTATAGCAAAGATGTGTCTTAGCTTAACCTTTCCTTAATAAATGTACATAATTGTCAAATCAGCTGGATTTAAAAAGTAGTTTCGCTACGTGCACCCGTGCAGGTGGGACTGCTGCATTTTCTTTAAAATTTAGCAAGATAAACACTTTAAAAAATATATTTGTTAGCTGACATTATAGCAAAAGTGTTTCTGAGATTAACCGTTCCTTAATAATTTCACTTAATGGTCAAATCTGCTGGATTTAAATTGTTTTTGCTTTGATGTCTTGCAAACGGTCACGTGCACTGCGAAAATTAATTATAAATAAATCGAATTTTAGCTCAAACATCTCATACAGCTAACAGTTTGTAAATGTCCACCCAGTACAGCAAACCCTCGAGTTTAGAACGAGTTCCGGACCTAAGGACCGTTCGCAGGTCGATTTTGCCGTAGGTCGGAGTCCACATGAGCCGCCACTGCCCTGCACGTATCTATCTATCTATCTATCTATCTATATATCTATATATATATCTATATATATATCTATCTATATATATATATATATATATATCTATATATATATCTATATATATATCTATCTATATATATATATATAGTTTCCAAGCACTTCACCTATCCTAACACACCTGACACAGTGTAGTGGTTTATTAGTGAACAGAATAATAATAAAAGTATTACAGAATAAAATAATTAATTAATACAGAATAAATACAAATATAATTTCTTACTTTGAGCTGGTCAAAGCCGACATCTTAGGTTGTCGGGCGGCGCAGCGCACTGGTTTGGCGAACGAACAGCGGCTGCCGCCTGTAGCTTCTGCATTAAGCTGCGTGTTTAGCCAAGCCATGAGTTGATGTTGTCAGGCCGAGCAGCGCTGCGGCTCGGCGAGCGATCGGCGGCTGCTGCTCCAGGCCTGTGTTAGCTTCTGCTAGCTGTGTGTTAGCCAGGCCATGAGCTGGTGTTCGTGCGGCGGTGCGGCGCGATGAGCAACCGGCGAACAATCTGCGGCTGCTGCTCCAGGCTGAGACATCCACAGAGTTCACAGAGCAATTCCAACTTAGTAATTTATCCATATGAGGCAATCCTGGAACACACATAGTCCTCAAAGCCGGCTGGCGGGACCCCTGACCTTCCTAAAATGGCTGCCGCGGCATTTCCTTAAACGGCCGGAAGTTGCGCAATTATGATTAAAATGATCATTTTTATAAAAAATATTATTCATAAAGCCTTTTAAAAAAACAACCACAGCTGCAACAAAGTGCTGTACTGTACACATAAAATTAATAACATTTAAATGCAAAAAAAAAAAAAATCATATTTTTATTAAATTATTAAATATGATACGTTTGTAGGTCCGGGTTGCCGTAGGTCGAGGGTGCCGTAGGTCGAGGGTTCCCTGTAATTACTTTCTGTAAGTTTCAACAAAATCTGTCCTGTGGTTCATGAGCTATTTTACAAAATAGTACCCGTTAAAAACACGGAGCTAACCGCTACACATCTACCGTCCTAAAACATCAGATTCTAGCTTAAACATCTCCTGCAGCTAACAATTTGTAAATGTCCACCCAGTAATTACTTTCTGTAAGTTTCAACAAAATCTCTCCTGTGGTTCATGAGCTATTTTGCAAAATAGTACCCGTTAAAAACACGGAGCAAACCGCTAACAATTTACTGTGCTAATCAAATTTTAGCTTAATCTCCTGCAGCTAACAGTTTGTAAATGTCCACCCAGTAATTACTTTCTGTAAGTTTCAACAAAATCTGTCCTGTGGTTCATGAGCTATTTTACAAAATAATACCCGTTAAAAACACGGAGCTAACCGCTACACATCTACAGTCCTAAAACATATAATTTTAGCTTAAACATCTCCTGCAGCTAACAATTTGTAAATGTCCGCCCAGTACCGTAAAAATTGGGTTATAACACGCTCCTGTGTATAACACGCTTTGTCCAATTATTGTAAATAAATTGGAAAAATCCATAAATAACACGCTTCGGCGTATAACACTCATCTATTATGCGTCACCGCTGCGCGACGAATCAGCGCCTCATTTGCCCTGCTGAAAATGGCGGCCACAGAAGAGGACGAGCACCGAAGGACTTCACAAGATTAACACGGTTTATTTATTTGCGATAAAAAATATATTTCTTAGCTGACATTATAGCACAAGGGTTCCTGAGCTTAACCGTTCCTTAATCAATTCACGAAATGGTCAAATCTCCTAGATTATAAATTGTTTCGGTTTGACTTCTTCCAAAACAGTCTTGTGCGCTACTAAAATAAATTATAAAAAAATTGAATTTTATCTCAAATGTCTTATACAGCTAACAATTTGTAAATGACCACCAAATAATTACGCTCTGTAAGTTTCTTTTTTTTTCTTCAATTGTTAAATATTTACATCAACATTTTTCATCGCTTGTTTCACAGACAAATGTTATTGGTATAGCTTAAACAAATCTATTGCTATCGCTTTTAAATAAAATGATTATTATTATATTATTATTATAAATCTATGAGATTTATGCATGATTCATTTTCATGTATGTATGGCTTTGCGCAGAATGTCTTTCAGTCTCTATCCATGAACATAATATAAACACATATAAAGAGGTGAATAATAAGAACAAAACAACAGAGTAAGAGAGTGTAGCAGCAGCAAGTGTGGCAGTACATGAAATCTGTGAATCCGCAAAACGTTACATAAAATCATTGTATTTTGTTTATAAAATACAAATTAAACTCAATTGGCATTCTTTCTTATTGGGTTGTTTCTAAAATAAATAAATAAATAAAAATAAAAATTTGCATATTAGACAGTGACAAACTTTAGACAGTGACAGAACGCTCTGTAAGTTTCAAGAAAATCTGCGGTGTGGTTTATAAGTTATCTTGCTAAAAATAACAGCTAACAACACAGCTAACAGCAGCTACATCCAGAGCAGGAGGCGGGCAGCGACAGTCAGTCCGACCAGAGGAGGCTTTTTTCGGACACATGAGCTAGAAACGGTCTAAAAGTGACCCCCTAGCGGACAAAAGTGGTAATGCACCATTTTTTGCCCAAAATGAAAAACGGCGATATCAGAGCCAAAAATGGGTCTAAAAATATGGGAAAAAATCCATAAATAACACGTTTCGGCGTATAATACGCAGGAAATTCACATGCCTTAAAAAACTGCGTGTTATACCCCGATTTTTACGGTAATTACTTTCTGTAAGTTTCAACAAAATCTGTCCTGTGGTTCATGAGCTATTTTGCAAAATAGTACCTGTTCAAAACACGGAGCTAACCGCTACACATCTACGGTCCTAAAACACCGAATTTTAGCTTAAACATCTCCTGTAGCTAACAGTTTGTAATTGTCCACCCAGTAATTACTTTCTGTAAGTTTTAACAAAATCTGTCCTGTGGTTCATGAGCTATTTTGCAAAATAGTACCCATTAAAAACACAGAGCTAACGGTTAACAATTTACTCTGCTAAAACATCAAATTTTAGCTCTAAACATCTCCTACAGCAAACAGTTTGTAAATGTCCACCCAGTAATTACTTTCTCTAAGTTTCAACAAAATCTGTCCTGTTATTCATGAGCTATTTTGCAAAATAGTACCGGTACCCGTTAAAATACGGAGCTAACTGCTAACAATCTACGATGCTAAAACATCGAATTTGAGCTCTAAACATCTCCTACAGCTAAAAGTTTGTAAATGTCCACCTACTATCTGTAAGTTTCAACAAAATCTGTCCTGTGGTTTAGTAGTTAATACCTCCAGAGCAGGAGGCTGGGCTGCGACAGAGTGTGTCTGACCAGTGGAGGCTGCCGTCAGACACATGAGTTGGAAACGGTCGGTGGACTCTCTGGAAAAGTCAGAGCTCCAGAGAGCAGGAGGCCGGGCTGCGATAGAGTGAGTCCGACCAGAGATGTCTTCGGTTGGACACATAAGGTGGGAACGGTCGGTGGACCTTAACGGACAAAAGTGGTACTGCACCATTTTTTGCCAAAATGAAAAACGGTCATATCTGAGCCAAAAAATTGTCTAAAAATATGGGAAAAAATCCATAAATATGTTGCTTCGCCCTATAATTTGCAGGGCATGCAAATTAGGAAAAAAGGTGCGACTTATATGCTGGAAAATACGGTATATTGTATTTTAACATGTTTCACGACTTACTAGTATAATATGCAAAGTAATGTACCATGTAGTAAATACTAACATTTTGAGTATTCTTTACTCTAAAACTGTAATGCTATTAAAACAGACGTTTCACTACTATGCCCCTAATGGGAAGTATTTTACCTTTCAAGACTGTGTTATAAAAAGTACAAGAGGCATCTGTTCAATATTAAATCAAGTGTACAGAAATTTGCAAAACACCAATGCTGTAAAAAAGATAAATCTGATTAAAGTTATTATTTAGAAGCTAGCTATTTAATATATACAAATAATGACAAATTAACACTCCAGCAAGAGACAGATACAGATTCAATGGAGAATGAGCACATCCTGTCTTGTATGCTGTGTTAATCTTCGTATTAGATTTTATTGTTTTGTTTCCATTCAACTGGTTCATTCTAGCAACAGTTATTTCTCCTCCTTTGTGTTATCCATCTTCCTCTCCCCAGCCTCCACAGAAGAAGCCATTCATCGTTCTGGCAACTGAGCAGAGTTTCCATTATCACCTGCTTCCTCATTCTCTTTCACCTGGCGAAAGACTGATGTTGAGGTCATCAATGGAAGACAGAGACAACCAGACTATGCACCTCTTCTTGCTCTTTAGTTCAACGGCATCATGTCACTGATAACATTTCCAGTCCCTCCCTCCCTCTCCGCTGCATAATAGCTCATCAAGACAAAATTCTCACTCCCTGCTGACTACAAAGCAGTCTTCTTGAGTGCAGATATGTTGTGCTCTCATTAGGGGTTCAAGCCAGCAAAGGCATAGAAATGCAGTTGCAAGGCAGCGGTATTTCCAAGCATCCAGCAGTGCAGGGAACCCTACTGAAACTGTTGCATTTATCAATATTTTTATTATTAGTTTATATTTATTCCACGAATAAAAGTCATGTTGCAGCCCAAACCACAAGTATCGTATTTTCCGCCTGATAAGTCTCACCTCTCTATAAGTCGCCTTGTCCAATTATTGGCAATAAATTGGAAAAATCCATAAATGTGTTGCACCTCTATTTAAGTCACATCTATTATGCGTCACAGCTACGCGACGTGTCAGCACGTCATTTGCCCTGCTGAAAATGGCGGCCACAGGAGCGAGCAAGCACGGAGTAACTTTACAAGATTAACAAGGTAAAAACAATTATTTGCTGAAAATTATAGCAAAGCTGTGTCTTAGCTGAACTTTTCCTTAATAAATGAATGCAATTGTCAAATCAGCTGGATTTAAAAAGTAGTTTTGCTACGTGCACGGGTGGGACGGCTTTATTTCTTTAAAATTGAGCAAAATAAACACTTAAAAATATATATTTCTTAGCTGACATTATAGCACAAGGGTTCCTGAGCTTAACCGTTCCTTAATAAATTCATGAAATGGTCAAATCAGCTGGATTTAAAAAAAAGTAGTTTTGCCATGTGCACACGCGCGGGTGGGACAGCTTTATTTCTTTAAAATTTAGCAAAATAAACACTTAAAAATACTTCTTAGCTGGCATTATAGCACAAGGGTTCCTAAGCTTAACTGTTCCTTAATAAGTTCATGAAATGGTCAAATCAGCTGGATTTAAATTGTTTCGCTTTGACTTCTTCCAAACCGTCGTGTGCGCTACAAATTTTTTTAATAGATAAATCGAATTTTAGCTCAAAAATCTCATACAGCTAACAGTTTGTAAATGACCACCAAGTAATTACTTTCTGTAAGTTTAAAGAAAATCTGCTGTGTGGTTTATGAGCTATTTTCCAAAATAATACCAATTAAAAACACGGAGCTACAAGCTAACCGCTAAACATCTACGTTGCTAAAACATCACATTTTGGCTCTGAACATCTCCTACAGCTAAAAGTTTGTAAAGGTCCACCCAGTAATTACTTTCTGTAAGTTTCAACTAAATCTGTCCTGTGCTTTACAGTTCATACCTCCAGAACAGGATGCCGGGCTGCAACAGAGTGTGTACGACCAGAGGAGGCTGCCTTCAGACATGAGCTGGAAACGGTCGGTGGACTCTCTGGAAGTGTCAGAGCTCCAGAACAAGAGGCCAGGATGCGACAGAGTCAGTCTGACCAGAGCAGGCTGTCGTCAGACACATGAGGTGGGAACGGTCGGTGTACCCTAGCGGACAAAAGTGGTACTGCATCCCTAGCGGCCGAAAGTGGTACTGCACCATTTTTGCCAAAATGAAAAACGGTAATATCTGAGCCAAAAATTGGTCTAAAAATATGGGAAAAAATCCATAAAAAGTCTCACCTCTCTATTAGTCAAAGGTCATGCAAATTAGGTAAAAAGGTGTGAATTATAGACCAGAAAATACAGTAATGCAAATTAGGGTAATTGCCTTTGGTCGTCAGACTTCAAAACCATAAGTGGTGTTTGATGGCTTGTACATCTACATTTCCTGCATGCTACTGAGTCACATGGTATAGGACACGCTCATGTCTGCTCTTTTCATATTTCATATTTTTTACATTTTCATATTTCATACTTCATGGTTCGACTTTTGCAGACTTGCTCTTGCGTGGTTTTTCAATGTAAGATTAAACACGAGGGGAAAAATTGAAATGATTGTATACTTTAATACAGTGGTGGGCAAATGAACGCTAGAGAGCGCTAAAGCGCTAATCCGCTTACAGTGGACCTAAACTTTTTGTCAGCGTTTTTGTGGTTTGACTAACTTTTATAATTCATAAGCGGATTTGTGCTATTTTTATTTAAAATGCAGTACCGCTAATAACTAATTATCTATCAGTAAAAACCAATAAACTTATTTAGAGGCTCTTATTCTGGCTCTGTTGCTGCTAGTTTTACCTTTTTCCCCACCGTAAAGAGCAGAGAGGAGGGAGGGTTGGAGGGGGAGCAGAGCGGAGAACAGACTCGGATCTACCATGTAGGTAAATGATGCCGTTGCCTGGGGATCCCAATCAGCATGGGGCCCCGGCCCCGCCGCGCCCCGGCCAGTCACCTACATCCCTAACATTGATCCTGCTTGTTAATGTACATTTAACATAAAAATAATTATAGTTACGATGAAAACGATCATTAAATACGCAATAAAAAAACGGTCGATTTCTTTATCCCCCTACTAAAAATGGACTATTCCATCTTGACATCTTCCGGGTCAGAGGTGAACTCAGGGGCTAATTCTGTGGCTAGCTGTTTGTGCTGGGTACTTGGATAAATCCGCAGAGAACCCCGCTGTTTCAAGCCAAATTAACGCGGCCGGAGGATTTTATTGTGTGTTTTGTGTCGACCATTCGACGGTGAGTCGTTAGTTTTATGTATTTTAGTTACTTTTCATTAAATCTGTTGACTACCTATAGAATCTTGACATCTTCCGGGTCAGAGGTGAACTGGACGCTGAACTCTGTGTCCAGCTGGTTGTGCTGGGTTACTAATGGATAAATCCGCAGAGAACCCCGCTGTTTCAAGCCAAATTAACGCGGCCGGAGGATTTTATTGTGTGTTTTGTGTCGACCATTCGACGGTGAGTCGTTAGTTTTATGTATTTGGGTTACTTTTATGTATAAATGCGGTGGCGACACACCCGTGTATTTGAGATTTAAAAGTGGTTTTAGGGATTAAAAGATCATTCTATTTTTTGTTGATTTCGTGGCCGAATAGAATATATGTACGTAAAGTATTAAATAAATCCTTTGATTTTTGTAATTTCATCCTTTTAGGATCATTTTTGTTACTTTTCAGTTGGCAGTGTAGTGCAAATATTGATAACGCTGCCGGCTATATATAAATATATATATATATATATATATATATATATATATAATATATAAATATATAAATAGCGGATTAGATTAGCTTCCCCTAATTTTCATAAGACATTTGTGCTTTTGAAATTGTGGACCTAAAAAAATGTATAAGCGTTTTAGAAATTGTGGAACGGTTCTGTGAGGTGCGGAGGTGTTATGAGCTGCTGCTGAGGAAAACTTTAAACCTGTGCGTGAGTATGACTATAAATCATTGGTAAGTCCATATTTATTTAAATACATTTGTATAATTAATGTAAGGTCATAAAAAAAGGGATACTAAAATTTAATAACGATTTATTTTTTCGCTGAACAAAGCTGGACGGGGAAACTTTGAAGAGCCTAGAATTGTTTGTTGACGATTATTTTGAAAAGCTAGTCATGAGCAAATCCAGTACATCCGGCGCTGCTAGCGAGTCAGCTAATGCCCCGTTAGCTAAACGACACCGAGAGGGTAGCTCAGATAGCTCGACAGAAACGTCCGCGGACAATTCAGGCTTCACGGCTATATTGGAATCAATAGACAAGAAGTTGTCTAGCTTAGACGCCCGGCTGGCTTTGGTAGAGGTGTTACACAAAGAATTCCAGAGTTTGAGAGAATCGCTCGAGTTCAGTCAACAACAGGTAGCATCTCTAGCTAAAGAAAATACGGAGTTGAAGGGGACCGTGAGACAAATAACAGACCAGATTACGCAGCTTTCTGGCGATAATAAGAAAATGAAAGAGTCATTGTTAGATATCCAAGCTAGAAGCATGCGGGAAAATCTAGTTTTTTCTGGAATTCCGGAGAAAACGGAGGAGGATCCGGAGGCCTCGGTCCGGGCCTTTATTCAGAACCAGCTAAAGTTGCCGAGTGACACTGTCAAATCGATGACTTTTCATCGAGTTCACCGCCTGGGAGGTAAAAAACCTGAGAATACTACTAGGCCACGGCCAATAATAGCTAAATTTGAACATTTCAAGCAAAAAGAACAGGTTAAAAGCCGAGGTAGGGAACTTCGTAACACACATTTCAGTATGAACGATCAATTTCCTGTAGAAATTCTGAATAGACGGCGCATTTTATTCCCAATAAGAAAGAAAAATATTAGCGAAGGAAGAAGAGCTAACATCTCGGTGGATAAACTCTACATAAACGGTCAGCTGTTTAGAGATCCAGAGGCTACTCCTTGGCTGTATTAGCCATATAATCAAGGTAAGAATTATTTCGGTTGCTAATATTAATTGATATTATTAAATATAGTATTTATTAATATTACTTACCAGCTATATTTATTTTCTTCAGCACAGCTCGGTTGGTGGGGTCACACAGATCGTGGTGGTACACAAGGTGTGATGGCACTTGATGTGGTAGGAGGGTTCTTTTATTTTTTCTTATCTGAGTTATGTTTTCATGTATATCATCTCTCTTTGTTTTCCTGTCTATATTTTTCTAAATTAACAATTGTCAGAGCACAAGCACAGGGGTTCACATTCATCTTTATATATCCATACATTTACTTCATAAATGAAAACTTCCCTGATTCAATATATAATTAACCTTTAAGGAATATGTTTTTGTCTGGATATATTACTATCTTTTGTATTTGTGACAATGGGTGTGGTTTTAGAGCTGTCATCGGGCCGGAAATCCACGGCCCTACCCTACCCGAGCCCTTAGTTTAATTACCCAAGCCCGAGGGAGCCCGCTGATTTCCTAGAAATCACCGCCCGACCCGACCCTACCCGATTAAAAAAAAAAAAAAAAAAAAAAAAAAAAACACTACGTTTATTTATTAAGCTTTTACTGCGTTCTCCCACTCAGCAAAAGAACTTGATGTTGTTCTTCTGTGTTTTGATGGAGGAGGTGTGAGCGCGCTGCTCGCAGTGACTTTTGAAGCTTCAGGAATGTCAGGAATGCGGCAACTTGTTCCGCCGCAGATGAGAGCAGTGTGCGGACGTGAGCGTGCACCTGACGCACGTCAGCTGGTGACATCATTTTGAGCTTGTTAAAGTTAGGCCACAGAAATAATGCAACTCTGTGCAAGTCGTGGATAATAATTTTGCGCTCCAGCACTTCTGCATGTGCGGCGCAGAAACACCTGCTGCGGAGAGTCTGTGTGTGAGGACTGGCAGTGTTGCTTCAGTTTCTCATTCCAGAGACAAACCAGGTTGGTGGGATATTTGTCACCCTCCAGTTCTCTCTGTGCACGGTAAAATGGTTCGAGAAATGTCACTAAAAAGTCCAGCATGTCGGGGGAGACGCTGTCCAGGCGCGCGCCGCGCGCCTGCTCTCTGGCTGAGTTGCGCAATTTAGTGGCTGCGCAGTGCGCTGCGGTTTTCACCATCTAAATTCACTCTATTAATTATTTCCTCATCAGTAAACTTACTGCCTTATATTCTTTACAAGCAGATTAAAACAATTTTATATTGTGTGCATTTTTATTTAGTTTTGTTTGTGCTGTATGATTAAAAAAAAACATCAAAGCCCGAGCCCGACCCGGCCCGCCAATCAAACGCAAAAATATGGCCCGAGCCCTACCCGAAGTCGGGTAGGGCTCGGGTAGGGTCGGGCTCGGGCGAAGAAACGACACCTCTATGTGGTTTAGCTATATTATCATTAGCACAGGTATGGGTACCTTAGGGTTTGTCACATGGAACATTAATGGAGCCGGTAGCCAACGTAAAAAATATAGAATTTTTAACCAGATTAAAAGATTAAAGGCAGATGTTGTATTACTCCAAGAAATTCATAAATTGGCATCAACTGTGGAGGAGCTTAAATCTTCAGAGTTTCCTAATGTATTCTCAGCATGTTATAATTCAAGACAAAGAGGGGTGGCAATTTTAATAAATAAAAATGTTAACTTCACAGTATTAGATCAGGTTATAGACCCGCACGGTAGATATATAATATTAAAGTTATCAATATTTAGACAAAATTATTGCATTGTTAGCATATATGGACCGAATGTAGACGACGCAGCTTTTTTTCATGATTTTTTTTCCACCCTATCAAATCACATGGACTCCTCACTGGTGATGGGAGGTGATCTCAACTTTGGTTTAGATGACAAATTAGACAGACTGAATGCAGCGGGAACTCAACGCAGTTGGCAATCTATAAATATAGTTAAACAGTATATGAATGATTATGGGCTCTGCGATGCATGGCGTTGTTTTCACCCTGATAGCAAAGAATATTCTTTCTTTTCACATGTGCATCACTCATATTCTCGTCTAGATTATTTCATAGTAAGCAATTCATTGATGGCAAACATTTCAGACACTAAGATACACCCTATTGCTGTCAGCGATCATGCACCAGTTACTGTAAATTTAGATTTTAAAAAAACAACAACAAAAAATATAAATTGGAGATTAAATACATCACTGCTACAAGAAGAAGAATTTATACAATATTTTAAAAAAGAATGGGCATCGTATCTAGAGTTTAATGACTTGCCAGGAACTTCAGCATGTACACTTTGGGAGGCTGGGAAAACAGTCATGAGAGGTAAAATAATATCCTATTCATCAAATAAAAAGAAAAAAGAAAATAAACGTATTGATGAATTAGAGAAATCCATTAAATTGTTAGAAGGTCTACAAGGTGAGGAAACACAGCAAAAGCTACGCAGATTAAAATTAGAACTAAATGAATATATTGATAAGAAAAATAAATTCTTGATACAAAGACTTAGATTAGATCATTTTGAATACGGTAATAAATCAGGGAACTTTTTAGCTAATCAACTCAAATTAAACAAAGAAAAAACATCTATATATGGTATTAAAGATGAAAATGGAAATATATTTTATGATGAGGGAAAAATAAACGATGTTTTTAAAGATTTCTATAAAACTCTATACACTCCACAAATAAATCCATCTAACGAGGATATTAATGAATTCTTGGAGAAAGTAACACTTCCAAAACTAGATATTAGTCAGTCATCAAAACTAGACTCACCATTAACATCCGATGAGCTCCATGAAGCAATTAAAAGCATGCCTAATAAGAAATCTCCAGGTCCTGATGGATATCCAGTGGAATTCTATAGAGTATTCTGGGATATACTGGAACCGATATTCTATAGAGTGCTACTTGAGTCAGAAGGAAATGGCAGGCTACCAACACATATGAATTCAGCTAACATTAGTCTCTTATTAAAATCAGGCAAAGACCCAGTATTACCTACCAGTTATCGTCCAATTTCTCTTATTAATGTAG
>JBBPBX010006976.1:53899-66660 GCA_038048925.1 Garcialebias charrua | reverse complement strand
GATCAATCTGCAGCTGCTGCTCCAGCCTGAGACGTCCACAGAGCTCACAGAGCGATTCCAGATAGTAATTTATCCATATGAGGCAATCCTGGAACACACACAGTCCTCACATGGGGCTGCCGGGAGGACCGCGGGAGTCCTAAAATGGCTGCCAGGCATTTCCTGTCGGACCGGAAGTTGCGCAATCATAAAAAAAAAGACTATTTTTATTGAAAAATATTATTTATAAAGCCTTTAAAACAACCACAGCTGCAACAAAGTGCTGTACACATGAAATTAATAACATTTAAACACCCAAAAAAAAAACTTTTTTTTTTAAATATTTTATATTAAATTATTAAATATGATACGTTCGTAGGTCCGGGCGGCCGTAGGTCGGTGGAGTCGTAGGTCGGGGGTTGGCTGTATATGTATATATCACAGTAAAACCACGTAAAATATTTTTTATGAAACGTCTTGATGACATCATGAGTTTTTGTTTGTTTTTAGAGCATTTTAATAAGTGGACAGTATTGAAGTGACTGTTCTGATGATATGTCAAGAAATGCACTAATATACCAGACATTTTCTATTTCTGAATTCCTGGATATGTTGGTGTAGCAGAGTGCATTTTCTAGTTGAAACTGAACGCATCGTGATGCTGTAACAAGCTGTGAAGAAGAGCAAGATTTTAAAAAATCTGAATGGTGGACAGCTTGACTGCAGGATCCAAACAGTTCCTAACACAGCTTAGCTCCACACTTCACTTTAGACTGCAGTAAATAAATACATACCTGTGTAACCCTGATGTTTGGTTTGATACCAGTGAACTGATGAATCGCTCACCCAGGAACTCTTCTCAGCTTCACAACATTTATTAACATGAACTTCATCTGTAACAGAAAAAAAACATGTGGTTGGTGGTGGTCTGACATGTAGCTCCTGCCCCAACTCTGAGAACGTCAGGCAGTAAAAAATGCCGTCAAGCCAGTCTCCACTTCCAAAATGATGGTTTTGTTGTGCACACAAACACTATGAATTATGGTAACCTTTGTGAGTTTTCAAAATAAAAGCTGTTAATGACGTCATACTTGCTGTTGTTACAAAATTATTTGTGGATGATTTATTTATATTATTATTTATTATATAATATGAGAACCATTACCATCAGGGAAAAGGTATAGATCAATCAAGACAAGAACAAACAGATTTAAATATAGTTTTATCTGTCCACCGTTACTGAACTTAAAGGGGACCACATATTCAAAATTCACTTTTTAATGGTTTTTTTACTCAACTTTGGGTATTTACTTCATAAAAAAACAGTCCTTGTGCCAAAAAAATGCACCCAGTGGTTTATTTACACTAAGTAGATTTATTTATTTTTGATAAATACACTTGGTTTCACACTTCCTGCGGTTATTGACGTCACAACCCGCAGCCAATCACCTCAAACCTGAGTCCAGCCCCTCACCTAGCAACCCCTGGTGATGCTCCACCCACTCAGTATAAAAGATGTCACGGTTGCCGACCGAGCAGTTTAGGAGCTGATCTGGCGGTCATTTATTTATTTATTCATTTACTTAGCCCCGGAGGGGCTAGGGGCTTGCCCTGCTCCACCCGCGCAGCACATCTTGAGTAAAACCAGAATGTTTTATTACCTTGAGCATGCATCAGGGTGTTTTATGACCTTGTTTGAACTCTGTCTCGTTGAAACTGCGCGCACACACTCTCGTGGGGCGACAGTCTGTGCCATCAAGCACCACTGATCGATATACTGTACTTTTCAGATTAGCAACTTATTTAGTTTAAGAATACTTTTCACTTCATCAAAATCTAAGCAAAACTCCAGCGTTCTAAAAGTAGGTGGTTGTATTTCTTTCTTATATGATGAAGGACTGCATGTTTCACAACTGCCAGGATGGCTTAGAGGTACTGGACTGTCACCCCGAAGGACCCGGGTTCGCATACCGGTCACGGCATTTTTTTTTTAAAATTTAAGCCTTTTGTTTCGGAGAGATTTCATGTGTACAGCACTTTGTTGCAGCTGTGGTTGTTTTAAATGGCTTTATAAATAAAGTATAATTGTTATTTTTACGTTTTAGTTCAATTTTTAGCGATCGCTCTCAACACGCAGCCGGGAGTAAAAAAAAAAAAAAGCAGCAGACCGCAGGCGAAGACATCATCTGCGTGCGGGAGCTGCTGGGAGCTACTGGCTTTTGAGGTCTGGTCAGAGGTTGCCTCATGTGGATAAATTAGACACTTGGTGTGTGTGGACTGAAGCAGCGATCGCTCCCAAAAGCGCCACATGCAACGAGCTAGGTCCTCCTCCACCGCCCGCTCGGAGGAGGGAAGCTATCATTAGCCTCGGAGGTGGGCTAATGCTAAAAAAAGGAGCTGCAAATGGCGGCGCACGCACAGAGGGCTTTTGGTAAGTTATCTTAGCACTAACAGTAAGTCAAATGAGTAATAAAAAAAGAGCTAATTTTAAAACAACAACAGATTAAAGATACTGGCTTTTACAGAGGGCAGAGTAAATGTAAACAGGTCTTTGTAGGGCGTGGCTTTCAGACCTCATTATTCATAAACCGGTCGTTTAGAACGGAAGTGAAATTTGGCAGAATTAGAAAGGGGATATTTTATTATATAACCATTATTTTGTGTATAAAATTGAATGAAAATGGACTGGAAAGCCCACAGATACACCACAAAAAATTATATGACCTACATTTGGTCCCCTTTAACAAAATCTGTAATAAAAACTGAATAAGGGACAACTGGTGTAGTATCAATCTGCTTGTGTTGCACATTTGGAGTGTTTCAAACCTGGTATTAATTTTAATACAGTTTATATTTTATATTTTTATATTTTACTGTTTTTACTTTTGTTCTGGGAAGCAAACCCAGATTTCACTGTATTCATGTGCAATGATAATAAAGGTCTCTTCTATTCTATTTTGCAGCAGGTTTTGAATTGTCTTCTGCTGAACTTGATCCACCACAAAGACTGTGTGGTTCACAGAGTTTCTGCACAAATCAAAATATGAAACTTTAAATTAAAATGTTCTCAGAGAACAATAAGTATAATTTTTATACACACTAACCAGAAAACTCCAGTGATTTTGGTCGACATGGACAAATAACACAAAGCTCTTGTAATTCTCAAAATTTACCAGTAAAAATAAACACTGGATGTTAAAATGATATAAATGTTATTTCTGAAATGAATGTATAATTTTAACTTTTTTTAATAATACTTAAAACATTACTGGTAAACATATAAAATTATTATTTTAAATTGAACATTCCTGTTTTTACTTGAACTATGTTGCATTTCAATGAGACAAACTTTCTGCACAGTAATGATGTGATTTGTGGTAAAGTCGTACTTACCCTCACTGTTTCTACAACATCCTGAAGAATGAGCAATAAACACAGCAACTTAGGGAAAATTACATGGAAAATGTCCAACTTTGGAGTGCCTTTATTTTGAAATTCCACATGAGATCTTGGTGACATTTGGTGAACAACATCTGGAGATGTTCTACAGTCAGCCTGAAGTGAGACTGGTCACTGGAAACTAAGAGTTTTGTTTTAATATTAATGGAAACTTCAGGGAAAACAATTTAACATTCTCACATAATGAACATACAAATAACCACAAAACAGAGACAAAAGTTAAATATTATGGATCCATATTCACAGGAGGACATTAAAAATCATTTCTGAACATAGACCAGCAAGAATGACTTCAATCATCTAGAGTCAAAACATGAAAAACACATTGAAGTTTTTTATTTATTTAACTTAGCAACACAAAAAGTTCTCTACTCTTTGGATATGGGGGCGACATTCAAACTTTTAGTGGAAACAGCTGAGCAGGAATGTTGGTCCCATTACAGCTTCCAGTGCTAACATGTGTTTTATGTACAGAGTTTGTACCAACAGGAGACACACATCAGCTTTTATTTTGAAAGAACCTCGCAAGCGTGACTACCTAATTCATGGTGTTAGCGCGTGCACAACCAAACCGCGTGAGCGCTGACTTTTAGAAGTGGAGGCTGCTGGACCGAAGTATAATATTGAACAATTTTACTAGAAATGACAACCATACCTGTTAGAGAACAAACATGTGGTTGGTGGAGGTCTGACGTGAAGCTCCTGCTCCTACACAGAAAAACACACACACAGTCACGAGACTAGATTATCCAAGCACGTGACAACAAGACGTAGTTGCTAACAACTACACATGCTAACAGCTACACATGCTAACAGCTACAGATGCTAACAGCTACACATGCTAACACAGATGCTAACAGCTACAGATGTAAACAGCTACAGATGTTAACAGCTACAGACGTAAACAGCTACAGATGCTAACAGTTACAGATGCTAACAGCTACACATGCTAACAGCTACACATGTTAAGAGCTACAGACGTTAACAGCTACAGATGTTAACAGCTACAGACGTTAACAGCTACAGATGTTAACAGCTACAGATGCTAACAGCTACAGACGTTAACAGCTACAGATGTTAACAGCTGCAGACGTTAACAACTACAGATGTTAACAGCTACAGACATTAACAGCTACAGACATTAACAGCTACAGATGTTAACAGCTACAGATGTTAACAGCTACACACGCTAACAACTACAGATGTTAACAACTACAGATGTTAACAGCTACAGATGTTAACAGCTACAGATGTTAACAGCTACACACACTAACAACTACATATGTTAACAGCTACAGATGTTAACAACTACAGATGTGAACAGCTACACACACTAACAACTACAGATGTTAACAGCTACAGACCTAACAACTACAGATGTTAACAGCTACAGATGTTAACAGCTACAGATGTTAACAACTACAGATGTTAAAAGCTACAGATGTTAACAGCTACAGATGTTAACAGCTACACACGCTAAAAACTACAGATGTTAACAGCTACAGATGTTAACAGCTACAGATGCTAACAACTACAGATGTTAACAGCTACACACGCTAACAGCTACAGATGTTAACAGCTACAGACCTAACAACTATAGATGTTAACAGCTACAGATGTTAACAGCTACACACGCTAAAAACTACAGATGTTAACAGCTACAGATGTTAACAGCTACAGACGCTAACAACTACAGATGTTAACAGCTACACACGCTAACAACTACAGATGTTAACAGCTACAGACGCTAACAGCTACAGATGTTAACAGCTACAGACGCTAACAACTACAGATGTTAACAGCTACAGACGCTAACAACTACAGATGTTAACAGCTACAGATGTTAACAGCTACAGACGTTAACAGCTACAGATGTTAACAGCTACAGATGTTAACAGCTACAGATGTTAACAGCTACAGATGTTAACAGCTACAGACGTTAACAGCTACAGATGTTAACAGCTACAGACGTTAACAGCTACAGATGTTAACAGCTACAGATGTTAACAGCTACAGACGTTAACAACTACAGATGTTAACAGCTACAGACGTTAACAGCTACAGATGTTAACAGCTACAGACGTTAACAGCTACAGATGTTAACAGCTACAGATGTTAACAGCTACAGATGTTAACAGCTACTGACGTTAACAACTACAGATATTAACAGCTGCAGACGTTAACAACTACAGATGTTAACAGCTACAGACATTAACAGCTACAGATGTTAACAGCTACAGATGTTAACAGCTACACACGCTAACAACTACAGATGTTAACAACTACAGATGTTAACAGCTACAGATGTTAACAGCTACACACACTAACAACTACATATGTTAACAGCTACAGATGTTAACAACTACAGATGTGAACAGCTACACACACTAACAACTACAGATGTTAACAGCTACAGACCTAACAACTACAGATGTTAACAGCTACAGATGTTAACAGCTACAGATGTTAACAACTACAGATGTTAACAGCTACACACGCTAAAAACTACAGATGTTAACAGCTACAGATGTTAACAGCTACAGACGCTAACAACTACAGATGTTAACAGCTACACACGCTAACAGCTATAGATGTTAACAGCTACAGATGTTAACAGCTACATACGCTAAAAACTACAGATGTTAACAACTACAGATGTTAACAGCTACAGACCTAACAACTACAGATGTTAACAGCTACAGATGTTAACAGCTACACACGCTAAAAACTACAGATGTTAACAACTACAGATGTTAACAGCTACAGACCTAACAACTACAGATGTTAACAGCTACAGATGTTAACAGCTACACACGCTAACAGCTACAGATGTTAACAGCTACAGACCTAACAACTACATATGTTAACAGCTACAGATGTTAACAGCTACACACGCTAAAAACTACAGATGTTAACAGCTACAGATGTTAACAGCTACAGACACTAACAACTACAGATGTTAACAGCTACACACGCTAACAACTACAGATGTTAACAGCTACACACGCTAACAACTACATATGTTAACAGCTACAGACGCTAACAGCTACATATGTTAACAGCTACAGATGTTAACGTCTACAGATGTTAACAGCTACAGATGTTAACAGCTACAGCTGCTAAGCTACACATGCTAACAGCTACAGATGCTAACAGCTACACATGCTAACAGAGTGAACTAACTTCCTCTCCACAGACTAGAAGCTGCAGTGTTACAAGCCTCTGGCAGCAGCAGCTTGGAACTAAATCACAGAATAAAGTATTTGACTCACGAGAAGTCTTTTTTCATCAGTAATTGAAATAAATCACGGAGCTAAAACCAGACGTAGCTTCTTCTTCTTCTTCTAAGTGGATTCTTTTTTGGCGGTTGGCAAACAACTGAAAGGTGCATTACCGCCACCTACTGGTGTAGAGTATGGACTGGAACAACGCTCAAAAAAAATAAAAAAATAATAAAATAAAATAAAACTATATTCTTTCAAATAATCGAGTTCGTTTCAAGTAATGAATCAAGGCTTGGGTACTCTCAGACATTGAATTGTTCTGTAATAAGTCTCTAAAATCCAATCTTATTTTCATTGCAGCAAGTCTGTTAGACAGGTGAACCCTTTCAATCCTGTATTGTTGGCAATGCATTAACACATGTTCTATGTCCTCAACCTCACCACAGTACTCACATTTTCCTGTATCATGTTTTCCTACAAGAAATAACGATTTATTTAATCCAGTATGACCAAATCGAAGACGTGATATAACAGTTTCCTCCCTTCTGTTTCTCCCAGCGCACCTCATATCTCCCGTTTTCCTTTGAATACTATAAAACCATCGACCTTTCCTTTCTTCCTCCCACTGTTTTTGCCATTTGTCTCTCATTTTAAGTTTGATAATGGTTTTTAATTCAGACTTACTGAAGTTAACTTCCATTTCGACCACATTGTTTTCGGTAGCAAGCTTAGCTATTTTGTCGGCTTTTTCATTTCCTGTTATTCCGATATGTGCGGGTACCCACAAAAATTTCACAACCAGTCCCATCATTTTTATTCTGTAAAGTGTTTGTTGTAGTTCTACTAATATATCTGGCCTACCTACTGAACTATTATTCTTTAAGCTGAGTAATGAAGAGCTGGAATCCGAACAAATTATCGATCGGAGTGGTTTATTATCCTCAATCCATTGAACAGCTAGTAATATTGCAATCATTTCTCCCGTGTACACCGACAATTTATCACTGATTCTTTTCCCTACCTTCACTCCAAACTCTGGAACGACAAATGCTACCCCGACTCGATCCAATGCATCCTTTGAAGCATCCGTATACATTTTTATATAACCAAAATAGTGGTTAATATATTCCAAACATGTATTTGAGTTTATACACTGTATATTTCCTTTTTTTCCTAATAATGTCAGATCTACTGAAGGTTCTGTGAATAGCCATGAATGCAGGATCGGTATCGGCACTGTTGGACTGACATTCATGTCGTTGATTTGAATTTCTCTAGTTTTCTGAGTCATGATCCAACCAAAACTTTTGGCTTCTTTTTTACCTTTTTCCCAGCAAGGTCGTAATACTTCATGAGTTGGATGATTTAGCTCATGACCTTTCAGATTAACCCAATAATTTAATGCCAATTGTTCCCTTCTGATGTTTAGAGGTGGTTCTCCCATTTCTATCAGTATTGCTCCTGTTGGTGTTGATTTAAAAGCTCCTGTTATAATTCTCAAAGCTCGATATTGAATACTATCTAACTTCTGTAAAGACGTAGCTGATGCCGAATTATATACAATACTCCCATAATCTATTGCTGATCTGATTAGTCCAGTGTAAATGGTCTTCATTGACTTCCTGTCCGCTCCCCAGTCACTTCCAGTTAAACACCTCAGTACATTAATTATTTTCTTACATTTATCCACTATTTTTTGAATATGAAATGTCCAAGTTAATTTATCATCAAACCATATACCTAAAAATTTAAACTGTTTCACACGCTCAAGTACCTGATCATACAATTTAAGTTCAACGTTATTGATCACTTTTTTTCTTGAAAAAAACACTATTTTTGTTTTCTCAACAGAGAATTTGAAACCCCACTTAAGTGACCAGTTTTCAACATGTTCAATAGCCATTTGTAACTTCCGTACAATGAATCCTACATTTTTCCCTCTTTTCCACAAGGCTCCATCGTCGGCAAATAAAGAACGACCCATCCCCTCTTCTATATCATCAAACACATCATTAATTAGGACAGAAAAAAATATCGGACTGACTATGCTCCCCTGAGGTGTACCATTTTCTACGACATATTTATCCGAATAATCTTGACCTATTTTTACCTGTATTTGCCTGTCTGTTAAAAACTCTTTAATCCATGTAAACATTCGCCCGTTAATACCCATTTTCTTCAGTTTTATAAACAAACCTTCCCTCCACATCATATCATACGCCTTTTCGACATCAAAAAACACAGCTACAACACTTTCTGAATTAATTTGAGCTTTCCTGATTTCATGTTCTAGACACAAAACCGGATCCATTGTATTCCTACCATTCCTGAACCCACTTTGAAATTTGGAGATACAGCCTTTCCTTTCCATATAATGCGTCAACCTTTCATTTATCATCTTTTCCATAATTTTGCAAACGTTCGATGTTAAAGCTATTGGCCTATAGCTCCCCGGGTGAGTATGATCTTTACCTGGTTTCCTTATAGGTATAACAATCGCTTCCTTCCATGACTGTGGCAATATTCCCGTCTCCCAAACTCTATTATATAATTCTAAAATAAGTTCTTTAGAAGAATCACTAAGATGTTTTACCATTATATAACAAATTTGATCCTTTCCCGGAGCAGATATTTCACATTTTTGAAGTACACGATTCAACTCCGATCTACTGAATGGTATATTTATTAATACATCTTCACACACTTCTTCTTCCAATAATGCTCTATTTTCCATGAAGGTACGTTCTCTACCCCTCTTACCTTCTTCACTAACATTGTTTGTACTATGTATTTTAACAAAATTCCTAGCTATCAGTTCTGCTTTATCCTTATTATCAAGTGCCATAACATCACCATCTTGTAAAACTGGAAAACCATATTCTTGTTTTATTCCATTCATTCTCTTGATCATTGACCACACTCTACTTATTTCAGTTTCTCTTCCCACTGAATTACAAAATCCTCTCCAATAATCTCTTTTTGTAGTTTTTATAGTTCGTCTTACAATACTTTGCAGTTTTTTATATTCCAAGAGGTTTTGAGTGCTGTGATTCCTTCTGAATATTTTAAAGGCTTTATTTCTAGATTTAATTGCCTTTTCACACTCTTTTGACCACCATGGAACTATCTTTTTCTTAATATTACTACCTTTCTTTTTTATTGACTTATTCGCTGCTACTATAATAGCTGAACAAATTGACATGTTCAGTTCATCAACACCAACTTGTAAATCTATTTTAGCCATTTCACTGTCACTGATACCCAGAAATTTTACCCAATCAGCGTGGTTGAAGTTCCACCTATGTTCACCCCTCGTGTCATACTTCAGTGCTTCTAACTCCAGTTTAGTCGTTATTGGATAGTGGTCACTACCTATTGTGGTATCTTTGAAAACTTGCCACGAACTGATTCCTGCCAGTGAGTCCGAGATTATTGTAAGATCTATTGCTGACTCTGTTCCTGTTGAAACATTGATTCTCGTACTGCTACCATCGTTCAAGCACACCAGACTGTTATTATCCAGAAATTCCTCAATTACCAAACCATTGTGATCAGTTTTACAACCCCACATTGTATTGTGTCCATTAAAATCACCACACCATACTACTTTCCCATCTAACTTCCCAATAATGTTATCTAGTGTGTCTACAGATAATTTAGTCCCTGGGTTGTAATAATTTATAATTTTTATATTCCCATTCCTCGTCCAAGCTTCAACGATTATAAATTCCAAATCCAAGCCTTTATTCAATAATCTGTAGTTTATTCCTTCTTTTATGAAAGTAATACACCCACCTCCCACACCCCCTTCTCGATCTTTCCGTATGTTGGTATATCCCTTAATGACAAAATCTAGATTAGGTTTCAGCCACGTTTCTTGGATGCAGATTACGTCTGGTTTATCCTTACTGTTTTTAATGAATCCTTTGAACTCCTGACCATTCGCAATGAGACTCCTGGCATTCCACTGTAAAATAATCATAGTGCTCCTTCCCCTGGTGTTCCAGGCTTCCCATCTCCCCCAAGTGTATGATTAATATGCTCCCATGTTACATCCTTTATCCCAAAGAATTTTTCTGCTCCTTTAACAATGATCTTAATTTTCTCCGTTTTTTGTTTAACTTGATCTGTGCAGTTGATCACATATGCTATGAACAACATGATCTTCTCAACTGTGAGTTCTGTGTTAGGTTGTTCCTTCTGGTTCTGGCTTGGTGGCATGGGTTGTTGAATTCTGACAGCTTCTGCTCGTTCTTTCTGTCCCTGCACTTTCTTAAGCGCTTCAGCATAACTGATGTTATTGACAGCCTTCACTTGTTGTATTTCTACAGCCTTTTTTCGTATTTCACAACCACCATATGTCACCCTGTGCTGCCCCCCACAGTTACAACATTTTTCTTGTTTATTTTCTCCACATTCTTCGTATGTATGATTGTCACCACACTTTGGACACCTTTGTTGTCCTCTGCACACTGCTGCTACATGACCATACCTTTGACACTTATAGCACCTGATCGGTGGAGGGATGAAAGGCCTGACCGGGAAACTCAAATAACCTATTTTTACTTTATCCGGAAGTTTAGAATCAGTGAATTCCAACAAGACTGATCTACTATTTACCCTCTTTCCATCAACGTTTCTCAACAGTCTCGTTATTTTGTCGACTTTTACATCACAGAAACACTTTTTAAGTTTCTCCAAATCTTCATCAGTTGGGATCCCTGAGATTACACCTTTTGTCACTTTGTTTTCTCCGATGATTTTCTTCTCTTTCACTATCTTTTTACAAATACTTTCGACAAGCATGATTTTATTTTTTTGCTCCTCAGTTTTAACAATAACTAACAGATTACCATCTCTGAGAATCTTAGCAAAATGAACCTCCCCTATCTTCTTTTTCAAATCTTTGGACACCACCATTGGACTTCAAAGTCAAAGTCAAAGTCAAAGTCAAAGTCAAAGTCAAAGTCAACTTTATTGTCAGATCTGCAATATGTACAGTGCAGGACATACACAGGACCGAAATTGCGTTTCTCTCAGTCCCTCGGTGCAACAGTAAACATCTAAACATTGAAACACTGAAACATATAATAATAGACATAAGCATAAAATAGTAAACCTAACACTGTCCTGAGTTTTTTGCATAGTGGTATAAGAGTATGAAAATTTACACCAACTCTAAAACTAAAACATTAAACATTTAATGAACATAATATTGTCCTGAGTTTTTGCATACTAGTATAAAAAAAGAGTATAAAAAGTATAACCAAAATAAACTAAAGGTTTCTAGCATTGACATTTGCAAAGTGGCAAAGCAGCGTATGAGTCAATGTACACAGTATATGTATGAGGTAGTAGTTGATGTTGTTGTAGAGGCAAAAAGTGGCATATGCAGTAAGGCACATTGGGCATCCCTAAATAAGACCGTTCAGAGCACACTGTATATGTACCAGCAGTGGTGTAGATATTAGAGGACTTAATTGTATGTTCTCATCTTCCGGTTGAAATCTCAGGATAATCTTGAACTCTTCTCTCACAATCTTTTTACAAACTAAACCTTCAGTTTCCTCTCCCGAGCTAATATCAGCTAAACTGCGTTTAGAGGTACCAGCCCAACTTTTCTCCTCTCTCTTATTCCTCCCTCTACCATTCACCTGACTCCACTCATTAGTATCCATTCCGTCCTCATCATCGCCCTGAGACGTCATCCAGTCCACTCACACACCAGTTTATGCTCACCCGCCAAGTACTGTATTCCGAAAAAGTTTGACCGCAATGCGATGATGCTGCCCCAGACGTAGCTTCTCAACACGAAGGAAAACAAAGAGGCCGAGCTGGTGACGTCATGTCCACATATTTACCAGCAGCCACCACCAGGGGGCGTTTGTTAACATTTTTATGCTGGACTTTGGTTCACAAACACAAATACTATATCTGGAATAAGAAAGACATTTGTTTTAAACATAAATCTATTTTCTTTAAAAATTGGTTTGACAGAGGAACCAGTCCGCAAGCAGATACGAGTGTGGCCAGAGGGGTCTTCAGAGGCACTCCAGGACTGTTTTGACACCACAGATTGGAGTATGTTCAAAGAAGCTG
>JBBPBX010006976.1:19397-31440 GCA_038048925.1 Garcialebias charrua | reverse complement strand
GCGAGGATGATGTTTGGGTTGAAAAGCAGCCATTAACACGAGTTTTCTCTGTGACTTATGTCAGAAACAAAGATCAGAAACAAAGATAACTCACTGGTTTGTACTGTTCCATCTCAGGTTTATCGTTTCCTTAAAAAAGGTTCGACATTTTTCTATTTTTGACCAAACCTTGAGTCAATATGTTGCACCATAAAAAAACATGCATACCTGACATTTTTTTTCTGTGCTACAGTATATGCCACCGCTACATATCATAAGGAGAACAGCTACTGAGATAATATTGTTCTGGGTGGCGGACTCCCTCTCCAGTATGCAGCTCCCTGAAGGAGACACCGTGTCCACAAACTCACCTTTTCCTGGTAAAGTTTGTGCAGCCAAGCAGAGCACTCGGCCTCGTCTTCTGGAATTGACTCTAAAGGAATTCTCCTACAATGAACAGGAAGAACAAAGGCAAAAACAAAAATCACACAAAGCATCTAAAAACACCAGTAAACTCACTAATCTAGGATTCCTCACTGATAAACATGTTTTATTCCTACCTAACGTACAAATCCGCATGGTATTTCTTCCCGGTGAGAACTCCCAGCAGGGTGGGCGCTTCGTTGTTCCTGAAGTTCAGCGTTGAATCATAAACAGCAGCAGCTGGACCAGACAAGCGCACGGCAGCAGTTAGATGTAGGATTTCTAAAAACTGTGCTTAGAAACGTCACAACTGAAGGATCCTCACCGGTGCCTCGGAGGTTTTGGACGGTTACCCAGAATCCTTTGGTCCTGGGCAGAAGATGGTGCTTCAGTTTGGGCAGACCTTTGCTCTCAGCCACTTGCATGCTGATCTGGTGCTTCTTCGGAGTGAAGCGTGTTCCTTCACAAAAAAGCAGGAACTTTGGGCAAAAACAACAACATCACACATTAAATAAGTAAAACACGCCAATAACTCGCACTCATCTTGGTTTTATAACGACCAGCGAGGGTTCAAACCCACCCAAAACCTTTCAGGGTAATCATGAAGTTTCTGAAGGCTCTGAGCCACCGTTGTTCGGTCCTCCTCCCACTTCCTTTTGCAAAAAACTATCTCCAGGAAATACCACATCCAGCCAATCACAGGCATGTACGCCAGCTCCTTTTTGGCCAAAACTTTGGAGCTCTGAAAATGAATAAAAACAAAACAAGTGACCTATATCGAACCTGAACTGGACTGAAGTGGGACTCCAACGTCGCCTTACCCCAAGAACTCCAAATCGTTCACAGAAGGTCCATCCACACAGAAAGTCAATCTCAAAACTGTGGTTAAGAACCACAATAGCATTCTCCTTCCCATAGAGCGGGTAGCTTTTTGGGTCAGTGTAGAGCGTGCATTGTGTCCCAGACCACCACTCCAGAGCTGCTACCAACTCTGAGAAACAACACAGCACATTACGAAATGACAGTAATTGAAATGTTGAGCTAAGGAAGTCAGCAGACTGTCAAATTCTTTACTTTGGCACAATCCCCATCTTGAGCCTGAACCTTAGAGATAGTGGAGAGAAAGAACTCCCTTTTAACAGGAAGAAACCACCAGATGAACCAGGCTTAAGATGGGCGGCCAGCTGTGGAGTTGAGAGGACAGGAAAGAGTCAGAAGGATTGGACCAGGTGGAGTTTCTATACGGGAAGACAAGATGATCACACAAAGTGAGTGACAGCAGTCATAAGCATACAACAAGATGTATGCCTACAAGATCCACAAGTTTACTGCACGATTCACAAATGCATAAACAGGTTTATTTTTTATTTTATGTACACATTTCAAATTGCACAAGTAGTACTATGCTGCACATACAAATGGTCAAATACCATATTTTTCAGCCTACAAGTCACATTTTTTTGTTGTTGCATTATTTGCAAGCCCTGCCACTTATAGGCCAAAGCGATGCATTTATGGATTTTTTCCCCCCATATTTATAAACCAATTTTTGGCTGAGATGTGACCGTTTTCATTCATTATGAATGAAAAATTCTTTTTGAACAGTACCATTTTCAGCCACTAGAGGGCAGCAGAGTAGTAGTAGCAGTATGCCGTTGTTTCATCCATCCATCCATCCATTTTCTTCCGCTTATCCGGGGTCGGGTCGCGGGGGTAGCAGCCTAAGTAGGGAGGCCCAGACTTCCCTCTCCCCAGCCACTTGGAGCAGCTCCTCTGGGGGAATCCCAAGGCGTTCCCAGGCCAGCCGAGAAATCATTCATTCATTCATTCATTCAACCTTTATTTATACAGGCTAGCCTCGTTGAGTCACGGGGACTCATTTACAAGAGGGACCTGTCTCACTCACACCAAACAACCATCCACTCTCACACTCACACCTAGGGTCAATTTAGAGTCACCAATCAGCCTAACAAGCATGTTTTTTGGTCTGTGGGAGGAAACCGGAGTACCCGGAGGAAACCCACGCATGCACGGGGAGAACATGCAAACTCCACCCAGAAAGGCCCCGGACCGGGATTTGAACCGGCAACCTTCTCGCTGAGAGGCAGCAGCTCTACCAGTTGTGCCACCGTGCTGCCCAGCATAGTCCCTCCAGCGTGTCCTGGGTCTTCCTCTGGGTCTCCTCCCGGTGGGACATGCCCGGAACACCTCACCAGGGAGGCGTCCAGGAGGCATCCTAACCAGATGCCCGAGCCACCTCAACTGGCTCCTCTCGATGTGGAGAAGCAGCGGCTCTACTCCGAGTCCCTCCCGGATGACTGAGCTTCTCACCCTATCTCTAAGGGAGAGTCCAGACACCCTGCGGAGAAAACTCATTTCAGCCGCTTGTATCCGAGATCTCGTTCTTTCGGTCACAACCCAGAGCTCATGACCATAGATGAGGGTGGGAACGTAGATCGATCGGTAAATTGAGAGCTTTGCCTTTTGACTCAGCTCTCTCTTCACCACGACAGACCGGTACAGCACCCGCTTCACTGCGGACGCTGCACCTATCCGCCTATCGATCTCACGCTCCAGTTTTCCCTCATTCGTGAACAAGACCCCGAGATACTTAAACTCCTCCACTTGGGGCAGGACCTCCTCCCCGACCCGGAGAAGGCATGCTACCCTTTTCCGGCTCAAGACCATGGCCTCGGATTTGGAGGAACTGATCCTCATCCCGGCCGCATCACACTCGGCTGCAAACCGCTCCAGCGAAAGCTGTAGATCACGATCTGATGAAGCCAATAGGACCACATCATCTGCAAAAAACAGAGAAGCGATTCTAAGGCCACCAAAACGGATCCTCTCAACACCTTGGCTGCGCCTAGAAATTCTGTCCATAAAAGTTATGAACAGAATCGGTGACAAAGGGCAACCTTGGCGGAGTCCAACTCTCACCGGAAACGAGCCTGACTTACTGCCAGCGATGCGGACCAAGCTCTGACACCGGTCGTACAGGGACCTAACAGCCCATATCAAAGGGCCTGGTACCCCATACTCCCGGAGTACCCCCCACAGAACCCCCCGAGGGACGCGGTCGAATGCCTTCTCCAAGTCCACAAAGCACATGTAAACTGGTTGGGCAAACTCCCACGCACCCTCCAGGACCCTGCTGAGGGTGTAGAGCTGGTCTAGTGTTCCACGACCAGGACGAAAACCACACTGCTCCTCCTGAATCCGAGGTTCGACTATCCGACGGACCCTCCTCTCCAGAACCCCTGAATAGACCTTACCAGGGAGGCTTAAGAGTGTGATCCCCCTATAGTTGGAACACACCCTACGGTCCCCCTTTTTGAATAGGGGAACCACCACCCCAGTCTGCCAATCCAAGGGAACTGCCCCCGATGTCCACGCGATATTGCAGAGTCGCGTAAGCCAACACAACCCCACAACATCCAGAGCCCTAAGGAACTCAGGACGAATCTCATCCACCCCCGGAGCCCTGCCACCACGGAGCTTTTTAACCACCTTGGCGACCTCAGCACCAGAGATTGGAGAGCCCGACCCAAAATCCCCAGGCTCCGCTTCCTCAGTGGAAGACGTGCCAGTAGGATTGAGGAGGTCTTCGAAGTATTCCGCCCACCGACTCACAACATCCCGAGTTGAGGTCAACAGCACGCCATCCCCACCATAAATGGTGTTGGTCGCGTACCGCTTTCCCCCCCTGAGACGCCGGATGGTGGACCAGAATCGCCTCGAAGCCGTACGGAAGTCATTCTCCATGGCCTCTCCGAACTCCTCCCACGCCCGAGTTTTTGCCTCAGCAACCACCCGAGCCGCATGCCGCTTGGACTGTCGGTACCTATCTGCTGCTTCCGGGGTCCCACAGGCCAAAAAGGCCCAATAGGACTCCTTCTTCAGCTTGACAGCATCCCTCACTGCCGGTGTCCACCACCGGGTTCGAGGGTTGCCACCACGACAGGCACCAACAACCTTGCGGCCACAACTCTGATAAGCTGCCTCGACAATAGAGGCGCGGAACATGGCCCACTCGGGCTCAATGTCCCCCGCCTCCCTCGGAACGTGTTCAAAGCTCTCCCGGAGGTGGGAGTTAAAGCTCCGTCTTACGGGAGACTCTGCCAGACGTTCCCAGCAGACCCTCACAATACGTTTGGGTCTGCCAGGTCTGACCGGCATCCTCCCCCACCATCGGAGCCAACTCACCACCAGGTAGTGGTCAGTTGACAGCTCCGCCCCTCTCTTCACCCGAGTGTCCAAGACATGCGGCCGCAGATCAGATGAGACGACAACAAAGTCGTCGTTTCATGTAATAGGTAAATGTGGCTATAACGACAAATTCAAAAAAGTTCAATTAAAAAACAACAACAACTGGACTTTATTTATTATACTTTTTTTTCTCCCTTAAACTTTTTGAATTGACCATGTCCTGGCTGACTGAGAATCTTCACCAGCTATTAATGACACAATCGGCTTGCTGCAGTCGCCTCGCCTTCATTCTGCTCGCTGCTTGGAGCAAGTCAAACCAGCTGCACCGCCCTGCCGAGATGCAGCTAATTTGACCATTAAAGTGCATTTATTAAGTAAAAGTTCAACTGAGACACACCTTTGCTATAATTTCGAGCAAACAAATAATAGTTTTAAGTGTTAATGATGTTAAATTCTTGTTGAAGTCCTCCTGTGCACGCTCCTGCGGCAACCATTTGGCTGCCCATCGATCTTTGGAACAACACCGGCCCACATTTTCGAGTTGTCAGCGGTGATGCGCAACAAACGCGTCAGTGGTGACGCACAATAATATGCGACGTATACGGCGAAACGACATTTATGGATTTTTCCACTTTTTTTTTTTTTTTGGAGACATATTTGGACTGATGCAACTTATAGGGCAGTGCGACGTGTACGGCGGAAAATACGGTGCACAAATCCCAGATCTGCTCACACGTTAATGTGACTTGAGACGTTCTTACTGCTCCAGATTTACTAAGGGAATGCTGCGTTCATGGCTGGTGAAAAGCTGGGAAATCCGAGCCTTACCAGATTTACAGAATTATTGGGAGCACGCATGTTTCCAACTTGACACAGCATACTTGAGGATCTTGTTGTACGCTTGTGACTGCTTTATAGACTAAATTAGCTTAAAATCAAGTGCATGTAGAAACTTGGAAAGCAGAAAGCACAAAGACGGCAGCAGAGTGAGGAAATGTGAGAATGTCCTCAGGCAGTATGAACCTCAGGAAACCCGAGCCAAGCCTAACGATAAGATTTGTTGTATAACACAATCATTGTTCCACACTTAATCTATTGTATTGATGTTTGGGGGAATGCGTGTAAAACAATCACAAAGCCTATTTTTGTATTACAGAAAAGAGCTGTAAGAATTATCACTAGAAAACATTACTGTCATCCATCAAGTACATTATTTTATCAACTGAAGTTATTGAAGTTCCATGATTTGGTAGACTATAATATTTTATCAGTTATGTATAGGGCTCAAAATAATGCATTACCTTTAAATATCCAAATGCATTTTGTTAAAAGACAAAGTTGTTATAATCTTAAGGGGACAGAGATGTTTGTAAAACCACAATTCAGAACTAGTTTGAAGGGACGTTCTACCTCAATCCAGGGAATTAGATTATGGAATGGCTTGGAGAATGTAGTTAAAAATGCCAAGTCAATGTTTACATTTAAGAAAATGATCAAAACGAATGTGTTAAAAAATATATATGAAATAGCGTAATGTGTATTGTATTAGTTAGAAAATTAGAAAGAGTTAGTCATTTTGTACTGTTGGTTGAAGATTATTATTGTTTAATCTGATTGTTGGAAAAAAGGGGCAGATATAATAAGATTTATTCTTCTTTCTGCTACCTTTCATTTTTTTAATATTTTGTACGTTATCATTTATGGGATTGTCTTGTATTGTTTCTTTTGTAAAAAAATGAACAAATTTAATAAACATAAGATTTATCGAACAGGAAGTCTTGTCTTAAAAGTAGATGGGGTCGGCCTCATGGACTAAATTTAAAAAGGTGGTTCCACAAGAGCTAGATAACTGAACGCTCTGCCTCCCAAGCTGCTTTTAGAAACTCTAGGAACCACAAGTAAACCTTCAGCACGAAAGCAAAGTGCTCCGTAAGAAAAGTATGGAACAATAAGCTCTTTAATAGAAGATGAAGCTTGGTTGTGTTTGAGAAATGTACAGTAATCGTTTCATGCAAACTGATACTTTATTGTTCGTCTTATCACAACCTCCCCCCCGTTCAGATTCTTTCCCTCCCAGTTGCAAAAGGAAACAAAGTGTGATCTGTGTGGCAGACAGAAGGAGCTGTACTCACGACTGGAGATGCAGTAGGCCAGTCGGATGTTGATCCTACGGGCCAGCTGCTTATTGATCAGCCACAGAGGTGAAGTGCAGAGCTGCAGCAGGTTGACCACAAGGCCGCTCACCAGGAAAACGTAGCACATGATGAGGAGGCACAAGAACTGGGATTTCAGCAGCTGCAGGAGCCCCATCGTTTCCTGAAAACCACCACGCTGCATCACAACTCACTCCAGACGACACCTTTTGATTTTCTGACTCGTCAAGACAAAAATCATCAACTGAAGGAATTGCGAGTGTTCAAAATGATCCGAGCACATAATTCCAGGAGAACTTCACCTTAGTATAAAAAGATTTAATTGAGCAGAAATTAAATTATACAGATTTACATATACAGGTAGTCCTCGACTTACAACGGCCTCGAGTTATGACGTTTCGCGGTTATGACGCACCTCCCATAAAAAATATATATATATATATATTTGAATATACATATAAAATATTCCGATTTTTGGTGTCACAATTCAATTCAAAATCGATTTTTCGATTCAGAAACAATTTTTCTATTAAATCGGCTTCAAAATAAAAAAATAAAAATAAATATATACTGTATATATATTTTTTGTTTTCATTTTTTTTTCCTGCACCTCTAAAAGGAGTAAATATATATATATATTTGATTTTTTTGATTTTGAAGCAGATTTATGCAGTTTCCGGCAGTTTCCAGTTTAGCTGTGGAGGCTACAGCTTGCCCTGTACTCTCTAAAAAAGCTAATAATAATAATAATTGTCTAATCTTGTCATCTGCGTATGTTTCCCATACACAGACGAAATTCGTCTCTGCATTTAACCCAACCACCTACCAGGCGGTGCAGTGAGCAGCCATAGAAGGCGCTCGGGGAGCTGGAGAAATAGGTGTGCACTCATAGACACCCCAAGATGTGTAGTGGCCGGGACGCGAACCCGCGTCCTTCGGGTCCCAAGTCAAACGCCCTAACCACTACACCATCTTGGCTCCATAAGTCTGGTCCTCTGGACATTCAAAAAACAAAACTTGTTGGACAAAGCTGGACAGGCAGAAACAGGCAGCAGCTGTAGAAAAGTACCGTAGCCGTTTTATGGACGGCGGTTTTACAACGTAAACAAATGGAGAATCCAGAGGAGGGAGGGATGAATGAGGAAATGGCTTCACCACAGCATCCCAATAGGAAATTAACTCTTTTTCTCTTCATTATGGCTCCAAATGTATGTGTTTTTTGATAATTATGTAGGGTACTGTGTTAGGATAGGCTAAGTGCTTGGTAAAATACAGTACTGTACGTATAAGGTGCAGTTTGGACGTACAGTATGTTTCGAGTTACGTCGAAATTCGCTTTTCGACGGAGCGTAGGAACGGAACGCCGTTGTAAGTCGAGGACTACCTGTAATCAGAATGCATTGTGAGGAGCAAACAAAGCGAACCTTTATGATGTCCACCCGGAAGTTTGTTCAACGAATTATTATTTGTCTCTATTATTTATAGTTTGTCAAGTCTCACCCCCTCTGAGGCGGACCAACTTTCAATTGGTTTAGATGTTGAGTGACATCGTGTGTCAGCCACTCATGGGCAGCCTGTTACTATGGATACTTGAAGGCCGCAGACTTAGTTGAGCATTCCTTTGGCTGATGACGGATAATTTATGAAGGTTGTTTTAAGCAGAGAAGCACATACTATCAACTGTTCACTTTGACTCTAATGGTCTACATAAAAATTGTTAACACTCTCTTATTTGTGTCTAATCATTTGTGTGAGAACTATGAAAGACTAATTAGTCAATTTGTATTAAGTATAAAGTATATATGTGTTGCGATTTAACTGTAAGCCTTGTGACCCACACACACACACGCTGAAAGAACCATGTGCTGCTCTGCTCCGAGAGCAGATAGTGTCTTACCTGGGTCATGCTGCACTTAGAATGTTTGAGTAGCTTGTAATTATATAAAGTGTGAACTTGTAAGATTAATATTAGTAAATGTGAGATTATATGTAAATCATAAAGTAATTAGTGAACACTCTAAAGTGAATACAGGCCTGTAAATAGAATAAATGAAGACACGCACACACATTGTATAAAGTGCATCATCAGTGACATTTCAAAGCTTGTAAAAAGATATATAAAAAAGGTATAAAAAGATGTAAAATCCAACACAACTTATTTTTAGATGTCATTTGGGTTTTCCGGGCTCATAAAGGAGTAGGGGTGCGAATCTCTCAGTGTCTGGAGAATTGATTCGATTCCGATTTTTGGTGTCACGATTCAATTCAAAAAATCGATTTTTCGATTCAGAAACGATTTTTGATTCAGAAACGATTTTTCTATTAAAATGGTCATAAATTTAGTTTCAGTTTTGTAACTGACAAGCTGAAAAGAATAAACAACAATGTAAACAAATAGAACATTTATTTAAAACAATAATTTTAGGTTCCTTATTGTATCAAATTTTTTGCATCGTTTGATATTTATACCAAAAATAGGAACAAATAATACAGGAATGCATTAAATTCTGTAACTTAAATAACCAGTATTAGGTTAGCTTTTTGCTCTGTTACTTATAGAAGATTATTGTTTGAATTGATTGTTTGAACTTGTTTTGTTTTTGAAAAAAGGGGCAGATAAAATAACATTTCTTCTTCTTTCTGCCACTTTTCATTTTATGTATTCTTTCATATACATGTACTATGAGATATGGTTTTGTTTTATTCCCCTTTGGGCTCTAATGTAAAAAAAAAAAAAAAAAATCGATTTTGGGGCTTTTAGAATCGATTCTGAATCGCCAGGACTAGATTCTTTTTTATAAATCGATTTTTTTTCCCCCCCTGCACCCATATAAAGGAGTTCTTTCTTGAGTCTTTGAGCAGAGCTGTGCACAAGCAGCCACTTACACAAGGCAAACTATTTGGATATGAACACGGTTTTATTCCAAATACAAGCACAGTCGATAAACATATGTTACACACCTCAGCTGCGTCACGTGAAACTCGTGTTATTTACCTTTGTTTTGGTTGACTGAGCTCCAGTGAATCTGCCCCGGAGACCTTCAACCTCAGTAACCTGCTGCACTCAGCGCTACGAGTCCATATCACCTGAATTTCGAGTTTTTCCTCCTCCGATTTAATTCATGTTTCAGCGTGATGTGCTCACATCACTACAAGAGGAGCCACACCCATTTTAACCACGCGTGGACCGGCGGGGTGACGTGTGTCTGACAACAAAGATCGTTTAGAGATGACATAATTACTCACGTGAATGCCCGCGAAAAGAACCCCACAGTACGGTAACGCGTATTTCACTGCTGGAAAAACAGCCTAAAATGAGCATTTCCTTAAAACAAATGAATAAAAAAACACTATTTTTATGTTTACTTTTACTACACGTTATAATTTGTGTTATTATTCATTTGTTTTTGGAGTTTTCCATCACCTCCTTCCACGTTAATTTTTTTTAGTTTTTATAAAATGTGTCAGAGTGAAATCGTTCACTATGTTTTATTTATCTTTGTGCAGGAAACAGGGCGGTGTTGTTGTGGTTGCGCATGCGCATTTCATAACAGTACTTCCGTGTTTACAATTTTTTTTTCTTTTTTTTTTCCCGTGTTTACAAATGCACTAGTCGGGCCGTGGTGGATATTAATGTTAGGCTTAGAAATAAAGAAATAAAGGGTATAATAAAACAAAAAGAAATGAAAGAAAGGTGGCAAAAATTATGGGAGGAAGAAAAGAAAGGTCGTGGTTTTATAAAATCCAAAGGAAAATTGGAGAAAGGAGAAGAACAGAAAGAAACAGGAGAGAATAAACAATAATTTCACAACTAAGGATAGGGCACACTGGGCTGAACAGCACATCATGTTATATTATATTATGGGAAACATCAGACAGGGAAATGTGAGTGTGGAACACATTATTTTACATTGCAGGATATATCAGGTTCAATGAAATAAGTTGATTAGGAATCTTAGTAGAATGAAATTGGACATTGTAGATTTATTTCAGAAAGAATCAGGAAATAGAGGCTATCAGGCTATAAATCATTTTTTAAAACAGTGTAGATAAAGTTTTTTTTGTCAAGTGGTCCACACTCCTTACCAGTTGGTGGCGGTAATGCCTTCTTCAGTTTAAGGCCAAGAAGAAGAAAGAGTTCGGGGGGGGGTTTCTTCAAAGAAAGTTGTTTTGTCTCCTTCCCTCTCTTTTGTTAATTATTTATGTTTAACACATATATATTTTATAGTTTTGTGCATACAATACCAAAGTAAAGCACCAAGGTTTAACTTAATGTTTAATTTTTTTTCTCCTTTATAGAAAAGCAGTAAGTCAGGCTCGTTTCCAGTGAGAGTTGGACTCCGCCAAGGTTGCCCTTTGTCACCGATTCTGTTCATAACTTTTATGGACAGAATTTCTAGGCGCAGCCAAGGTGTTGAGAGGATCCGTTTTGGTGGCCTTAGAATCGCTTCTCTGTTTTTTGCAGATGATGTGGTCCTATTGGCTTCATCAGATCGTGATCTACAGCTTTCGCTGGAGCGGTTTGCAGCCGAGTGTGATGCGGCCGGGATGAGGATCAGTTCCTCCAAATCCGAGGCCATGGTCTTGAGCCGGAAAAGGGTAGCATGCCCTCTCCGGGTCGGGGAGGAGGTCCTGCCCCAAGTGGAGGAGTTTAAGTATCTCGGGGTCTTGTTCACGAATGAGGGAAAACTGGAGCGTGAGATCGATAGGCGGATAGGTGCAGCGTCCGCAGTGAAGCGGGCGCTGTACCGGTCTGTCGTGGTGAAGAGAGAGCTGAGTCAAAAGGCAAAGCTCTCAATTTACCGATCGATCTACGTTCCCACCCTCATCTATGGTCATGAGCTTTGGGTTGTGACCGAAAGAACGAGATCTCGGATACAAGCGGCTGAAATGAGTTTTCTCCGCAGGGTGTCTGGACTCTCCCTTAGAGATAGGGTGAGAAGCTCAGTCATCCGGGAGGGACTCGGAGTAGAGCCGCTGCTTCTCCACATCGAGAGGAGCCAGTTGAGGTGGCTCGGGCATCTGGTTAGGATGCCTCCTGGACGCCTCCCTGGTGAGGTGTTCCGGGCATGTCCCACCGGGAGGAGACCCAGAGGAAGACCCAGGACACGCTGGAGGGACTATGTTTCTCGGCTGGCCTGGGAACGCCTTGGGATTCCCCCAGAGGAGCTGCTCCAAGTGGCTGGGGAGAGGGAAGTCTGGGCCTCCCTACTTAGGCTGCTACCCCCGCGACCCGACCCCGGATAAGCGGAAGAAAATGGATGGATGGATGGATGGAT
>JBBPBX010006976.1:0-19321 GCA_038048925.1 Garcialebias charrua | reverse complement strand
AAAAAAGATCATGTAAATCATTACGAGAGATCCAAGTCAGATGTTATGTCACCCTAGTAATGAGATGCTAAGTGGTAATTTTCAAAATAGTATCTAATTATAACATAGATGATACATGCAGGTGGAAATCGAACAAATTACATGTTGTTTCAAATATTAAAGGACTGCTGGCGTCACTATCAAAAAAATGGTGTCCCTATTGAGTTTGTTGACTCATATAAATATTTGGGTATCCTGGTCGATTCACATCTCTCTTTTAAACTCCACATGGAAAACCTAGTGAAGAAACTGAAAGTTAAACTGGGTTTCTTTTTCAGAAACAGATCATGTCTAACACTGAATGTTAGGAAACACCTTGTATCTGTGACTTTCCTTCCCTCCATTGATTACGGTGACATTCTCTACATGAATGCTCCTACAAGCACCCTGCGGATGTTGGATGTTGTCTATCATGGAGCATCCTGCAGATGTTGGATGTTGTCTATCATGGTGCACTAAGATTCATAACTGGTTGTGATTATCGTACCCACCACTGCACCCTGTATTCACTGGTTAACTGGACATCATTAACCTCACGCAGACTCTTCCACTGGTACATTTTCATCTTTAAATCACTTCTTGGTCTGCTGCCCTCATACATCTCCTCCTACATGTCTTTGCGTGAGTGCAGCTACAGCGTGCGCTCTCAGGACATGATCACCTGCAGTGTTCCGTCAGTGAGGACTGAACTTGGAAAAAGGGCCTTCTCCTACTCCGCTCCTGCTTCATGGAATATCTTACAAAAAGATCTGAAGCTCTCGGCCCTGACCTCTCTGGATGGTTTTCAGAATCTGTTGGAATCCTGGCAAAAACCAATGCAGATATGTTCCTGTCTTTGATTTTTTTGTACATCTACCTTATAATGTTTTTGCTACTTTTTCTTTTGTTTATTGTTTAATGTATTTGTATCATTGCTGTTCATCATTCTTTAGTTTGTAGCAGGTCGCTTTCGTAAATGAGCCCTCGAGGCTCAATGAGATTTACCTGACTAAATAAAGGTTGAATGAATGAATGAAAACTGTGAAAGATGCCAAAAGAAAATACCTGTCTGTCAAATGTGATTGCATCAAACAGTCACAGTCCTCATGTTCTGTTTAAAGTTATTGGTTCTGTTCTCAATGCACCACAAACTAACTGTATTGAACCCTCACCTGTTGCATGTGAAAACTTTCTATATTTCTTTGTTGAGAAAGTCAATTCCACTAGAGCCCAGATCTCACCTTCTGCCTGCTCGGCTGTTTTTGACACCTTTGAACCTGTGACTCTGTCGTCTCTGCAGGAGGTGGTCAGTCACTTGAAGCCAACAGGTTCACCAAGTGATGCTGTTCCTCCTCGTTTACTCAAAGAGGTTTTCATCACTGTAGCTCCTTCAGTCCTGGCTCTTCTGAACAGCTGTCTGTCCTCTGGTGTGGTCCCTGGACATTTTAAACATGCAGCTGTCCAGCCTCTCATTAAGAAACCCACTCTTGACCCCTCTGTTCTTGCTAACTACAGGCCCATCTCCAAACTGCCATTTCTTTCAAAAATGCTCGAGAAGGTTGTGTACAACCAACTATCAGCATATTTGGAAGAACAGAACATTCTCGAGGTTTTACAGTCTGGTTTTAAAGCTCTACACAGAATCTGCTCTTTTAAAGGTTTTTAACGACATATTTTTAGCAACAGACTCTGGTGACAGTGTTGTCCTCCTGCTTTTAGATTTATCATCTGCTTTTGACACCGTGGACCATGACATCTTACTATGTCGTTTGAAACAATGGGGGGGTGTCAGCGGTGCAGCACTGAACTGGTTTAGGTCCTACTTAGCCGACCGTACTTTCTGTGTCCGCCTTGGTGACCATGAGTCCTCCTCTGCTCCTCTTCTGTGTGGGGTTCCTCAGGGCTCAGTCTTAGGCCCCCTCCTCTTCACACTGTACCTGCTCCCTCTTGGCTCCATTCTTAGAAAATATGGGATCTCCTTTCATTGTTATGCGGATGATACGCAGATTTATGTCCCGCTACAGAAAAAGGACTAACTCTCTGGCCCCTCTGGTTTCATGTCTGGAGGACATCAAAGCCTGGATGGCTGTGAACTTCTTAAAGTTTAATGAGGGGAAGACGGAAGATGGTCTTTGGAAGCTCCACGGAGACGCCCAATGTCAATGTTTGTTCCTTGGTCCAGTATATCAGACCTGTTACAAACCTGGGGGTCAAGATCGATGCCGGACTAAAATTAGAAAACCACATCAGAGCAGTTGTTAAAACTAGTTTTTTCCATCTGAGGCAGCTAAGGTGAAGCTAATTCTTTCCAAGCAGCATTTTGAAACAGTGGTTCACGCCTTTGTGACCACTCGGCTGGACTACTGTAACTCACTCTATATAGGAATCAGTGATTTGTGTATCTCTCAGCTTCAGAGGGTACAGAACGCTGCTGCACGACTTTTAACTGGCACACGAAAGTTTGACCGCATTTCTCCTGTTTTAGCCTCCCTGCACTGGCTGCCCGTAATAATAATAATAATAATAATAATAATAATAATAATAATAATAATAATAATGAATTAAATTTATAACGCACTTTTCATTAGTGAAAATCTCAAAGTACATTCCAGGATTCATTTTAAAGTTCTTTTATTTGCGTTTAAAGCGCTAAATGGTCTTGCCCCGCCCTATCTGTCCGACTTGCTGCAGCCATACACACCCTCTCGATCCCTCAGGTCATGTGATCAGCTGCTCCTGAGTGTCCCAAAGACAAAACACAAGCTCAGAGGAGACCGTGCTTTCGCTGTGGCAGCTCCTAAACTGTGGAACAACCTTCCCTTGAACATCAGACTCGTCCCTGTCTGTTTTTAAATCTCTTCTAAAAACCCATCTCTTCTCCCTGACACCATCTGAGATGTTGACTTTTAATCATTTTAATCACTTGTGTTATCTAATTGTATGATTGTTCAACTTTATTATGTGACTTATAATCATTTTTATCATATTTATTACCTGACTGTATGATTGCTTTGTTGTGTGTACAGCACTTTGGTCCTGTGGTGGGTGTTTAAAGTGCTCTATAAATAAAGCTGGTATGGTATGGTATACATGCTGGTTGTCATTCAGGTTATGGTAAATACAGTAATAATAATTTTTAAAAAGTAACTGGATTTCTGTAGTTGAAGAGGTTTCGTTCGCCATCTGGGAAGCTTTTTCAATTCAAAACTGGAGAAGGAGTTCCAAGCTTTAAATACTTTAATCATACCTGTTTTACTTTCTGTAGGACTACAATGATGTGAAAATTTGCTCATTATTAGCTTCTTTTTTTTTACCTATTCTCCCCCAATGAATAATAAAAATATTAACTGAATAAATAAATAGTTTTGACTTTTGCCATTAATATCCAAATGTAAGCTTTTTAATTCATCATGTCCTTTAGAGAGAAAAAAATACTGGGTAGAAATTCAGCTGTAGCTGACAAGACAAATGCTGGGAGAAAAAAAATGTTCTGCTGAAATGTTCCATGAGGGAGTAAAATGAGGTACAACACAAGACCCTCAACGCCCCAGAGCTCTCAGGCAGTTTCTTCTTGCAAACACAAGAGGGAAGTAGAGATTTACTGAACTATTTACTGAACAGTTTCGTGCCCTCATAAATGACATAGTCCTCTTTTTAATGTGCAAACTATACATTTCTGTTTGGCAAAACCCATAAAAGTACTTTTTATGCTAAATCAAATAATAATTAAAGAGTTGTTGGGGTTCTTTGAATCTATTTTTCTTACAACTCATATTAAATGGAGGGTAAGCGTCTCATTATTCCACCTTGGGGATAACTTGCGGATACGTTTATCTAAGCTGCTTTTACAGCTTAATTCTTCATGTCATTTACAGCCAAATAATATCTGAGGTCCAAACCAACCGTGAACTGTTTTTTTTTTTTTTTATGGTGGTGGGATAAAAAAAAAAGATGTACAGTAGACTGTACAGTGAATTGCACTGAGGAAAAACAAACAAAAAAGCTGTAATTATCTTAAATGCCTATATCTTTAGAAGGTAGCCACGCCATGAAGCAGGGCACAAAATGGTTTTCTCTTTCTTTAGAATCTTCATGTTATTTGGCAATCACATGAAAATAGGAACATCGTCCTTGTGCATAACATAATTTTTATTTGCAGCAGCATTTTTTAAAAACATTTCTTTATTCTTATTGTGATAAGTCACACGTTTGCACAACAATTTTCCTGCAAATTCTTTATGTAATGGCATACTTTGAGTATAAAATGCCCCCCAAAAATATTCCCTGGCTTTGGGAGGATCCATTGGTGAGTGGATAATATTTGCAGTGCCCTCCAAAAGTATTGGCACAGCAAAGCAAGTTTTGTTTTTGTTGTTCTGTGAAGACATTTGGGTTTAAAGCTGCTATATGTAACTTTTCTAACAATGTATTTTTAACATATTTCTTCACTCTGTCACTAGACTGATGTTAGAGAGGTAATCTCTGAAAAAAACAACAAAAAAAAATTGTCCCCTTGCTTCTCCAGGTGGTAAATAAGCATTTCTAAATAGAAAAAGTGACCAGCCGTTAACCAGCCAATAAAAACAGAGTTTGTAACCAGCCACTAAAAACAGAGCTTGAATTTGAATTTCAGCAGACCATGGGAGAGCAGAGCCATATATGGCTCTGAGGGGGAGGGATCAGAATGCTTTGCCTGTTGACATTTTTTCTAAGTGCTGCAGTTCTACAGAAACTGCAGACTGAACCTTTAAGATCAAAAGGTGATTATTAGACAAGAGCTCATAACTTCAGCTTTTATTTCCTGAGATTTACCTTAAATGTGTTTAAAAAAAAACTCAAGACATATCCCCCTTTGTTTGAGCTCACCCATTTGTCAAGTGATCAGAACTACTGGAACATGGGATTGACAGGTGTTACTTGTTGGCCAGACTTTCAGGTTGACTGTTCAAACAGTTCGTAAAGACTTCATTTCTTGTTAAAGAGGGTGAACCATCATGAAGACAAGAGAGAGAGAAAAGCAAGCGATTCTGAAGCTGATAGAAGAAGGAAAATCAATTAGGGCCATTGGACAAACATTGGGCATAGCAAGCACAACTACTTGGAATGTCCTGAAAAAGAAAGAAACAACTTACTGAGCAACAGACGACGAGCGGGTCAGCCAAGGAAAACAACAGTAGTTCATGACACAAATATTGTGAAAGCTGTGAAGAACCCCCCCAAAACATCAGTAACTTACATCACCAATGACCTCCACAGTGCAGAGGTGAAGGTACATCACAATCCGCTGTTTGAAGAAGAGTCAGAGAGCAGAAATATAGAGGCCATGTAAACCACTCATCAGCAGTAAGAATCTGAAAGCCAGATTGGAATTTGTTAACAAGTACAGAGATGACCTGCACAAGTTCTGGAACACAATCGTATGGACGGATGAGACCAAGACTTGTCTCTGCTAAAGGGATGGAAAGGCCAAAGTGTTGGAGAAAGAACAGAACTTCTTATGATCTGCATGCAAGCTCATCTGTGAAGCATGGTGGAGGTAATGCCATGGCTTGGCCGTTCATGGTTGCTTCTGGAACAGGCTCATTATACCTTATTGAGGATGTAGCTAATGATGGTGGCAACAGAATGAATGAATGTACAGAAACATTTTGTTGGTCAATTTACAGAGGAATGCATCCAACTTAAATGGGAGGAGCTTCATCAGGACAATGACCCAAAGCCAACAAAACAAAGGACTTCATCAAGGGGACTAAAAAACACAGACCTTAACCCAATAGAGCATGCTGTTGGAGAAAATATTATCTCTTAACTTACTTAAATAAAAGAACCACACTTGATGGCAGAAGATTTTTAACCTGTACAGGTAGTCCTCGGGTTACAACGGTCTCGAGTTACGACGTTTCACGGTTACGACGCATCTTCCATTAAAAATAAAATAAAATAAATACATTTATTTATTTTTAAAAGCCGAGTTACGCAGTTTCCGGTTTCCAGTTTTATGTATTAAACGTAGCTGCGGTGGAATTCTGCCCTGTACTCTCTAAAAGAGCTAAGTCTGGCCCTCTGGACATTCGAAAAACAAAACTGTACTGTGAACCCTGTTTTACGTTGTCAACGAAATGGAATACGGCAGATGGACCGAGATGGACGGCGATTTTACGTCGTAAACGCAATAGAGAATACGGAGGAGGGACGGACGGCTTCACCACAGCATCCCAGTAGGAAATTGACTCTTTTTCCCCCCTTCATTATGGCTCCTAAATGTATGTGTTTTTTGATAATTATGTAGGGCACTGTGTTAGGATAGGCTAAGTGCTTGGTAAAATACAGTACTGTACGTATAAGGCGCAGTAAGTACGTATGTTCCGACTTACGTCAAAATTCGGTTTACGACGCCGTGTAGGAACGGATCTCCGTCGTAAGTCGAGGACTACCTGTATTTATTTGAATGGACAGATTTTCAGGACAGGTTACACAACAGGAAGTAGACACGTGAAGACAAGTCACAAGAATCTGCCGCGAGCAGTGAAGCTTGTTTTTATACGCTCATCAGTTCTGCGGAGCTCACGGACTCGAAGGCGTCCTTGGAGTGCCGGCTGCACGTAGCAGCCTCACCCTCTAGCTCTTCATTCAGCTTTCTACCAAACCAAACATATGGTTCATGGGCAGAGTTAACATTCTCAGCCACAGTAGTTAAAACATTTATAAAGTTTGAACAGGAATTCCCAAACACGTGCATTTCACTTCCTGTAGACAAGACTGAAGGGCAATCCCCAAACCAAACAAGAACTGAAAGAAAAGCCTGGAATAGCATCACAAATGAAGAATGCAACGGTTTGATGTTGATGGGTTGCAGGCTTGAGGCGGTGGGTTATGCCACCAAATATTAAATGTAATTTACTTTAAGATGATTTGTTTTACTTTTGCTCACCTGAAAATGCTGTGGTCTAATACAAACAGTGGTATGCCCGGAGCTGTTTGACACGTCTAAATGTAAATAACAGGAAATAAAAGCTGAAATTCTTAACTCTTATCTCATCTTATGAACTTAAACCCAGATGTCTTCAGTGAACATCAAAAACAAAATGAATTTGCATGCTGTTCTAAAACTTTTGGAGGAGATTGTATGTCATCAGGTAAAACCCCACCCATAACTTCTTTGTTTGACATCTTAGAGTCCAATTAATAGGATTAAAGACGTCATAATAAAAAGTATTAACTGAAAAAAACACCCCAAAGTACAATCAATGACACTGCACATGAAAAATAGGCTTTATAGTCTTTAAATGTTTGATGCCTTTAACTCAAAAGTTGTAGGAAAGTAACTGAGGAAAGGGAAATAATATTTATTTATTTATTTTATTCATTTTAAAATAAAATACAAAACAATTTACATATATGAAATGAAAAGAAACAAAATATAAAATGAAAGGTAGCAGATGAAGAAAAAATCTTATTATATCTGCTCCTTTTTTTTCTTCAAATAATCAATTCAAACAACAATTGTCTTTAAATAACAAAACAAAATGAATAACTCATTCAATTTTCTAGTTCTCATACATTTCTCATTAAACTCCATTCATATATATTTTTTCAACATTTCGGTTTTTATCATTCTCTTGAATACAAACATTGACCTGGCTTTTATTACATCTGTCTCCAAGCGATTCCTTAATCCAATTCCCTGAATTAAGGCAGACCGTCCCTTCAAACTGGTTCTGCCTCAGTCTCAAAATGCAACATGTAACTGTCTTAAATGTGCTTATGGTATAGTTTTTACTGTCTCATGTGGTGTCTTGGCAGACAAAATGTGATACATTTTTTTTAATACCAACGCTGTGACCCTAATGGTACTTTCCTTGTTTTTCACACCTTTGACCTTCATCCCGATACGGATGAGAGAGGCCGCGCTGAAGAACATAATGTGATTTGATGTCTCATGTGGTCTGAATAGGCAGCAGCTTCACACACTCACCCCCCTTCAGGATGACTGTGCGTACATATTCACGCTGTATTGGTGAAAACTTCTGCAATGTTAATAAAAGTACTCTGACTCTGACTACTCTGACTATACTGTGGTTTTACAAATATGTCTGTCCCCTTAAGATTGTAACAGCTTTGTCTTTTTACAAAATACTTTTGGATATTTAAAGGTAGTGCATTATTCTGAGCTCTATACATAACAGATAAAATATTGTAATCTACCAAATCATGGAACTTCAGTAATTTCGTTTGATAAAATAATGTACTTGATGGATGACAGTAATGCTTTCTTGTGATAATTCTTACCACTCTTTTCTGTAAAATAAAAATAGGCTTTGTAATTGTTTTACATGCTCTTCCCCAAACATTTACACAATAAATTAAATGTGGAACAATAATTGCATTATACAACAGATAATGAAGTGACATGACAAAGCCCTGGCTTCAAGGCGGCTGAAAACGTGTGCAAACATGGAGTTCAGTGATTCTGACTCGATTTTAAAAACTGTATGTTCAGAGAAGTGGGTTTTATCGTACAACTAGCTGTGATATGATATCTATACTAGATCTTTCTACGAAATTTGAAACTAATTCGGGAATTCAAAATAACATGCTGGATGGGCAGGCTGGATTGGTGTCGGGCTTTTGATTGCGTCAGCAGACGAGCATGGCTGATGATCCAATTTGGATCACCGGCCGCGCGCAACCTGTTGACCGTGCGCTGACTGGCCGGTTGAAAGAGGTAAAAAAAAAAAAGTCCATATGGGTCAATGCCAGCGACGCACCTGAAGATTAACTGGACTCAGCTGCTGCGTCAACATACCTGCAGTTTGTAATCACCAGAATAGGATCTTCTCTTTGGTGGCATTTTACTTCTGTTACGCTTTTTCTCTGTTGTCTTCTCTGTACTCGCTTAGTGAATGTTTGGCAGGAGGATGGCGAGCGCTTAGCATACAGTAACAACATACTGTACATGTAAGCCTACCTGTAGCTGTCAAAAGCCTAGAGGGCTCTCTCACATCTCTAGCAGCTGCAAGTGGTAATGTTTACTCTTGTTCATATCAGTGTGAATGAACGTTTAAAGGTCCACTGACATGATTTTTTTACTATTCATAAAATTGCTCAATATATATATATTTTAACATTTAAATATGTTCGTTTTTGCAAACAAAATGATAAATCACTTTAATTTCGCTTTAAAAGTGATTTTGAACTTCAAGCCGTGTTTAATCACGGGAAATCCGATTACACACGAACGCACCATCTGTGATGTAGTGTCCAGAGTGAGAGGCAGAGCTCTGGGCTTGTCACAGTGCGCGGGTGTGAGCAGCTCCACATGAAGGTAAGTCTGATACAGCATCAGACATAAATTAGATCCTGTTGTTTCTTGTTCCATCACCCAAACTATTTTCTGCTTCCCAAAATGAAGACAAATAGCTCAAATCTTCACATAGATTGATAAATTCGTCGTGTTTTAAATTGTCCGCTATTAAAGAGACCAGAGCTCTGCCTCTCACTCTGCACACTACGTCACAGATGGTGCGTTCGTGTGTAATCGGATTTCCCATGATTAAACACGGCTTGAAGTTCAAAATCACTTTTAAAGCAAAATTAAAGTGATTTATCATTTTGTTTGCAAAAACGAACATATTTAAATGTTAAAATATTTTGAGCAATTTTATGAATAGTAAAAAAATCACGTCAGTGGACCTTTAAAGCGTCAGTCAAAAATTGTGTCATGAATATCAGGGGTGGCCGGCCCACTGGAACTTTTGGACCATTTGACATTGAAGACTTAAAAAAAATTAATAAAAATGAAATAATAAAATAAAAATATTTCGAAATATATGCATATATGTTTTTAGTTGTGTAGGATAAATATTTTATGCGTAATAAAGAGTTATATTGTTTGTTTCAAAAAAACGTTGTCTGATTGGTGACGTATTTCCTGTTCTGAGGGTGCATGAATCGTATCTCGTTAATAATGGCGCATGCGCAGTTATTCCACGACGTTACAAAACAATGGGAATATGCTGGGCGCAGTTTTCAATGCTCTGGACACGTCCAACGTGAGCTCTACCTACCATCATGTACTTCCTGTTTTTTTTTTCTCTGAGAAATGAGCCGTGCAGTGACTCAAGCAGGCTGGCTGCAGGTACTGGTGAGTTTTTTTTTCTTTGTTTGTTTGTGGAGTTAGGTTGCCAGCAGTTTATTGTACAGTATTGGACTCTGATTTTAATTTGCTTATAAAAAATGATCAAACATTAATAATTTTATATACTAAATGTCACTGGTGGTGTTTTACTGGACTGTGATGGCTACATTTATTTCAATTTGCTTATAAAAAATTATCAAACATTAATAATTTTATATACTAAATGTCACTGGTGGTGTTTTACTATTTCTTAACACTGTATTGATCTGGAGAATGAAAACAAAGCCTCTTGCAAGTAGAAATGCAAAAATCTTTTAATCTCACTTATTTTCCTTTCAATAATTTATATATCATTTATTTATTCATATATTTTTTGTTTGTTCTTAGTTGTTTTAGTGAGTCAAATTGATTCTTCTCATCCTGAGCATTTAATTGTTCTGTTGACCTTAATCTGCATTGGATTAAAAAAAACACTGCATTTGAACTAGGATTTTTTTTTTTTCATTTTTGAGAAATAGCCCCCCTGGTGGACATTTCAGGAGCCACCACTGATGAATATAGAAAAAAACAGGTCACTTTGGACTATAAGTCGCAGGACTGGCCAAACTACGAAAAACAAAACAAACAAAACAAACAAACAAACAAACAAACCAAAAAAAAAAAAACTGTTACTTATAGTCCTAAGAATAAGGAAGTTCCCTGAAAAATCCCTGAAGAAAATCCGAGCTTTACAAAAACTTTAGTGTTAGTTTTTATTTAAACTGACGCTAAAGTAATTAACATACCAGTTATTTTTCCAGTGATAAACTAAATTAAAATGCCAGTTAAATAAATTTTAAACTTCCCAAAGCTCAGGTGCTGAGAAAATGGACTACACGTTGGTTTGACTTGCAGGAAAATTTAGCTTTTCGCTTTATGATTTTATTTATTTTTCGGTCACCCTTCCCAACCACCGTTTAATCACCGATGCCTGCCTCTTTATTTATTCGTTTTTAGGGTAATCCAGTAAGTCAAATGATTTAGTTGAAAAAAAAAAGAAGAATTGTTGGCTGCAGTTGACATTTTTTCACTCATCATGTTGATACAGCTGGACCAAAGCAAGCAGCTTTCAGCCAGGACGAGCTCTGCTCTTGGCTCAGCAACACACGGGTGATTTGGACGAATACGCCGTGTAAAGAATGTGCCAAGGATTAACTGAAATTGCTGCGTGAGTGTGATTTAAAAGCCATTCTGCGTCATTTGACTGTGACGGGCTTTGACAAATTAACACTCGTTCAGACGGTCTATGTAACCTTTTTAAAAGGCACAGGGCGGATTAGCCCATGTTTCTCACTGCCCATGCAAAGACTTGAGGTGTGAGAGAACTTTTGTTCATAATTCTGTGATTTAATTCGCTGTGAAGCATCGCGTGTCTTCATAACTGATATGCAGGCTGAAAGCTCAGAATAGCTGAAGAGTGAAGCAATTAGTTAAACTTAAGACACATTCAAATGAAAATTTTAAACTTTTGTGACTAGAAAACACACAAAACTATTTTAGTTTTTATTCAGACTAACAAAAAGCTTAGTGTTCGTTAAAGCATTTTACCTCCAAACTTTCATGACAGAGCTGTATTTCCGCCACATGTCACATCGCACAGGACGAGTTAATGCTCAGAGTACGTGTTGGGGATGACTCTCAACTACTGACCCATAAATTTACCATGGTATCTGTAATTTTGAGGGAGTTCTAGCTAACTTTGTGTACCGTATTTTCCGACCGATAAGTCGCACCGCCCTATAAGTCGCATCAGTCCAATTATGTCCAATAAAGTGGAAAAATCCATAAATATGTTGCTTCGCCCTATAAGTCGCATCTATTATGCATCACCGCTGATGCGTCGCGTATGTTACGCGTCAGCGGTGACAACCCGGAAATGGCCACAGGAGCGTGCACGGTAGGACTTTAACAAGATTAACACTTAAAAACAATTATTTATTTGCTGAAAATTATAGCAAAGATGTGTCTGAGCTGAACTTTTCCTTAATAAATGCACGTACCGGTCAAATCAGCTGAATTAAAAAAAAAGAGTTTCGCTACGTCGGTGCTGCGAAGCGTGCACGCGCAGAGAGCGGATACGCTTCATTTCTTTAAAATTTAACAAGATATACACCTTATAAAATATATATGTTTGGTGACATTATAGCAAAAGTGTTTCTGAGCTTAACTTTTCCTTTAAAAATTAACGTAATGTTCAAATCAGCTGGATTTAAATTGTTTCGCTTTGACGGTCTTCCAAAAGTGCGCGCGCTGCGAAAATAAATTATAAATAAATCGAATTTTAGCTCAAATATCTCCTACAGCTAATAGGTTGTAAATGTCCATCCAGTGATTACTTTCTGTAAGTTTCATCAAAATCTGTCCTGTGGTTCTTGACCTATTTTGCATTGCTAACAGTAAAACACTGAGCTAACAGTAGTTCAGACCTCCAGAGAGCAGGAAGCCGTGCTGCGTCAGAGTGAGTCCGACCAGAGGAGGCTTCTGTCGGACACATGAGCTGGGAACGGTCGGTGGACCCTAAAGGCAGAAAGTGGTACTGCTCCATCTTTTTCATCAGAATGAATGGAAACGGTCATATCTCAGCCAAAAATTTGTCTAAAAATATGCAAAACATCCCTAAATATGTCGCTTCGCCCTATAAGTCGCAGGGCATGCAAATTAGGCAAAAAGGTGCGATTTATAGACTGGAAAATACGGTATGTAAAGTTAGATTAGATGTAGAAAGTTAGTTTCTACAGACGAAAGGCACAAGGGGAGCCAGTCCACCCTCACAGAGTGACGAAGAGGATACGCCATGGATTCCTGTGGGTGTGGATGGTGTGCGTCTCGCTCTCTGTGCTGTGCTCTGTGGAGGTGAAGAATCTGGATTATATTGGATTATGATGGCAGCGCTTTGCTTTTTGGCGTTTGTGGAGCACTGGCCTATCGCAAAATAAGGGAGACTTCAGCAGGACTTAATGCCTGGAGCACCCGACGTCTGGTCTGCGCGGTGACCTCGAGAAATCAGCTGTTTGCGAGCTTATCCAGAGGGTGAACAGATCACCCTCGGATTGGGACTCTGGACGCTGTGGTCAACATCTGAGGTCAGAGCTTGGATCAGTGGAAAAAGTCCCGAATTGGATCACTTGGAACAGAGTCGCCCTTACAGACTGAAGGCTGCAGAAATTACAATGTGAGCCTGAAGTGAAAATATTTGTCAATTCTTATCTGACTCCCTTGGAAACAGCCTTGAAAAAGGCTGGATATCTAATTTCTCCTGAGATGTGCTTTACTGTGGACAAAACAGCTGCTCTTGTCTTGTCTGCCACCCCCCCCGGAGAACTTTTCTATGAGCGTTCTGGAATGTCTCATGGACAGAAACCTCCCTGCCTCAGTCTCAACATGCAACATGTAACTGTCTAAATGTGCTTATTGGTATAGTTTTTACTGTGTCATGCGGTGTCTTGGCAGACAAAATGTGATACATTTTTTTTAATACCAACGCTGTGACCCTCATGGTACTTTCCTTTTTTTCACACCTTTGACCTTCATCCCAAAACGGATGAGAGAGGCCGCGCTGAAGAACATGTCATGTGTTCTGAATAAGCAGCAGCTTTACACACTCACTCCATCTTCAGGTTGACTGTGCATACATAATCACGCTGTATTGGTGAAAACTGGTGCAATGTTAATAAAAGCTCTTGAATCTTGAATCTAGATTAGCTGTAGCAGCCATCTTGGTCTGAGCTGCCTTCAGTTGTAGACATACAGTCAATTATTACTTCCTGAAGCTTTCAGTGTGTGAATGTTTATGAGGCATTCACACTACTGTGATCTATATTTTTCTTCCGGACGTTTTTCGTCTTTTTTCTCGTCCCACACTTCTTGTGCTACTTCAACAAGTCCTGTATCAAAATGTTCTGCTCTTTCAGGACAATCCTGCTATGACTTTGGGTTTAGGTGCAACGTTAGCTTTTTGAAATATTTAGCCTTTTCTGCCATTATTTTTTCCTTGCAGAAAATGAATTGAGCTCATTTTACATCTTTCATAGGTTTAGATCTGTTTATAACCTTTTACTGCTCCTTTCACATTTTGTTACGATTCAGGTTCTTCAGTTTCATTGTGTAAATTGAAACTTTTTTCAGCTAATTTCAGCTACTTTGTATACTTTCAGCTGTTTTTTCCAGCTATTTTGTGATCCTTTCAGATTCTTTCTACCATTTTTGTGCTTCTTCTAAATTCTTTCTGCTAATTTCAGCTTGTTATGCTCCTTTCAGCTTATTTATACATTTCAGATTTTTCTGTTATTTCAGCTATATATAGCTCTCTTTATGCTAATTTTATCATTTTCTGCTAATTCCACATTTTTTTGCACTCATTTAAACTTTTTTCAGCCTAGTCAAAAAAGGTGTTCAATACAAGATCAACTGGACTTTATTTGTTACAGAAGACGTTTCGACCTTTTTTCAGCCTAATTCATCAAAAATGTGCTCTCTCCACTTCCTTCTGGTTATGTAAGCTACTTTCTGCTTTTTAGCTACTTTTCAGCAGCTTTTTGCTTATTTCAGCCTTTTATTTTTTTTCATTTTTTATTTTTTAGGAAATTTCCACTTCAATGCTACTACCGGTACTTTCAGCAATTGTGCTCTTTTTTGCGTTCTTTTGCCTTTGTTTTTTTTTAGCATTAGCTGTTTTCAGAAAAAATCAAGTTTCTTGTGGTAATTTCCGCTACTTGCAACCTAATTAACTGTCTTATAATTTCAGATTGTGATGCTCCTTTCAGCTTTTTTTCTGCTAGTTTCAGCTTTTTCTGCTATTTCAGCTACTATTTAGCTGTTTTGTGCTAAATTTAGCTTTTTCAGCTAATTCCACATTTCTTAGCTCATTTCATCTCCTTCCACTTCTGTCTGGTATTTTAAGCTTCTTTCCAGCAACTTTTCATCTATTGTTTGCTAAATTCAGCTTTTTTGTAAGTTAATTTCCCACATTTTCTGCTAATTTCTGCATATCTAAACCTAATTCAGCAAATATGTGTTAACTTAGGCTTGTTCTTCCATTTCAGCTACATTTCAGCTTAGCTAATTTCAGCTGTTTTTCAGTAAGTTCTTCAGCAATAAGTATTCACACTGAAATGTCCTTTCTCTAGTTAAAATTAATTATAGCAGGCAGGCACAGTTAACCATGATAGCTGATGGCATTTCTTTTAATAAACATATTTTCATGATTGGTTAGTGCTTAGGGTATGACTCGGTGAGGACTTTCAGCTACTATGACATCAAGTTTGAGCTCAATGTCTACAAAACTGGGCAATATATATTTGTATTTGTGAGCAGGTCAGTTGGCTGTTGCAGCCATCTTGAATTGGGTTAAACTCATCATTAAATCAGTTGTATGTATATTATTTCTATATTATGCTCTGATTGTTTCAATAAAATCCTCCTGGTTCATGTGAAATTTTACTGATATTCTAAAAAAAACAGAACTATATCGTCGTCCATCTTTCATTGTGCATGGCAACAAAGAGTGAAGAAAGTGTTTGAATTCAAACTGCATTAGAATGAAAGGATTGAATTTGTTTGAACGTAAAACATTAAGCTGTATATGTATAGTACAGTAAAAAAAGTGAACATGTTTGTGCTTCAATAAAGAACGTTTGGATTTAGGTCTCGTAAATGTGAATGACTGCATGTTGGAACGCCATAAAAAGAGAAAATGACTCAGATTTTCTGAATGCATGCACTGGGAATTTGGACATATAGGAAAAAAGTAGAAATCAAGTGGCAACATGGTTCAGGCCCTAAACTTTATTTGACTCCGTGTTTATGTGCACTAAGTCCGTAATGAGTTCCTGATGCATGTTTTTTTTTCTTCATCTGGGACTTAACTTTGCTGCACTAATCACCAGGCGAAGTGACTACAGGCCCCACAGACACATCCGACAGTCGGACAGAAACACTGGGAGAGTTTCCTGGAGACACCTGCTCTGCAGCTCTCAAGACCTGAACCAAGAGCCAAAAAGTACAAGCCAGCTCAGTGAACGTGTTTGATGTAATGCCATTACCAAGGTCAATAAGAGGAAAACACTGAATGGTTGTGCAGTTACATGACCCCGTTTTCAACTTTCACTTCTGCTTCTTGTGACAGATGTCAGAGTTGGGCTTGATTTTTGGAATAAAAGGATTCACCGTGGTTGCAGGCAGAGCTCTGGACATTGGTCATGACACACAGCGACAGTGTATCCGAATATCTCTGATGTTTCTGCAAAAAGGTCATCTGGTAACTGTCTCAGTGGAGGAGTTCTTTCTATGTCAAAGGGATCAGAACTAAGAAAAAAGTAAACATTTTGCAGACATTACACAACCATGGACAGAATCTTCTGTGCCTGTCAAAAGTTTAATTGATGTTGTTGTTTTTTCCAGTCTGGCGCTCTTATTTTATTTTTTTTTTACTTGAGAATTTCTGTTTTTACCTGCTTTGAGCTTCGTTTTTGTGTAAATTTATTACAATGTTCTTTTACACTCCTGGAGGACAGTCCTTGTACTTGAAAAGAACAAAGCAGTCTAAGTCCCGGCCTGACAAATGGTATTTCATACACAGGCACAATCACACCGACCCACCCTCATCCTCACCCTCACTCACTCAAAGACAAACAATAACGACACATTCCATTCATACTCCCGATATGCACTCTACTGTATACCCCCCAGATCCAAGACATGTACCTGCCCCCTACATGGGGCAGCCCACGTCCAAATCCAGGAGGTAGACCCATTCAATCTGGGGCGGAGAGGAGTCGACATCCAAGATCCGGCCCAACCCGCGCCCAGCCGACAGGACTGCCCCCTCTTTGATACAGCTGGGGCTGCTCGGTGTCGCGCTCCTGCCATGCGGCCCCCTAGTGGGGTGTGCCCTTGCCTGCCGGCGCGCTTGGTGCCCTCGGTGTCGGGGGCTGGGCGCTTGGGCATGTGTCGGCTCGGCCTGGTGGCTGCCTGGTGGGGCTCGGGTCCTCTGGTCCTGTTGGGCCTGGGCCTGAAGGGTGTGCATCCTCGGTGCCCGGGCATTGGTGCCTAGGCCTGGGGCTACGTCGGTGCAGCGTGTTCCGGCGGGGGCCTGTGAGTTTGTCGCTGTTGGTCCCGGGGGGTCATTGTGTGTAGTCACTGGTGGGGCTCTTCCTGTTCTCCCCTTTGGTTGGATCTGGGGAGTTGGTGAGTGGTTTATCCTGTTTGGGTGGCCCTGGGGGCTCTGAGCTCGGGGTCCCTCTTGGGGTCTTGGGCTCTGGTCCCCCCTTTGTCTGCCTCAGGTCTTGGGGGTCGGGTCTCTGATGCTTCACAATCACTATTGAATGTTCTATTAGAGAAGCCTTATTCACTTATGCATGCTCACAACCACACACAAATAGATGCAGGGATGTATATGAGGTATAGTATGTAGATATGTAGATGTGTATATGACTGCATATGCATGTATATGTATGTATGTATGTATGTATGTATATGTAGGTATAGGTATTTATAGAAAACTACTGCAAAGCCATGAATATTCTAAGCCTTTTATACGTATGTGTTTACTTGCTGTGCTCTGTCATGTTCTTTGCAGGTTTGCAGACAGCGGTCGGGTGTGTTTACGTTGTGCTCTCTTTGTGTATGTTTATTATATTTGTGGTCTTACTTTCCTTCTTTCCTTTCTTTCTATCCTCTTTTAAAAAATCATAATGGTGTGAAGAGGATGGCTGTAAGGTGAGAAGGGAGGCCATCTATAAAAGGAAATTAAAAAAGAAAAGAAAAGAAAAGAACAAAGCAGAAATTGATGAAACCAAATGGAAAAGGCAAAAAAGACCCCATCATATCTTGACTTGTGCCATTTTGATTAGTTGTGTTGAAATGAGTAGGTGTGGCATCATCTATAGACTGAACTCTCAGACTTTCTTTTTAGTTTGAAGACTGCAGCCACAATTTTACACACAAAATTACTAAATTTACATTATAAAAGAAACTACACAACTGTAAGTAAAGATCGTGTACAAAGGCTTCAAAACCAGCTTACACATTTAACATGCAGTGTTAACATGCCAGAGAAATTGCATTTCTTGCGAAAACACAGTGTGAATACGCCAGAAAAACGTTGGTGCAGATGACATGATTTAACTTTTTTTTGGTTTGTTTTGTTATCTACCTGGATGATTGAGCCTACAAACTTTTCTTTCTTTTTTTTAACCATTTTGGCCTTGGTGGCAATCTGACCGCTACGTATGGTTGATAACATCCAAAGCGGGTGCCTAAAACATTTGATTGTTATACATGATGATTGATTGTTTTGGACAGTTGAGCCCCTTTGCATGTGTTAAAAGCTTCTGAGATCCCAAAAGGAGGTCGTCTTGAAACACAGCTAGGCTGGGCCAGATCTGGTAGGCAGGTCACAGACTGATGAAGTCTTCTGGATGGAACACGAAACATTTCTCCCTCAAAGAAACTGGTCTAGATGACATGATTTAACCCTTTTTTGTTATCTATCTGGATGATTGAGCTTACAAACCTTTTTTTTTTTCAGAGAAATAGCTGAAATTAGCTAAAACTGTGCTGAAATGGAAGAACAAGCCTTGTAGAAAGAATACAGAATACATTTGCCCAATTAGGCTTAAATAAGTAGAAATGAGCACAAAGAAGTGGAAATTATCTTAAAGAAGCTTAAATTAGCATAAAACAACTAAACAGTAGCTGAAATAGCAGGAAAGCGCAAGCTGAAATTATCAAAAATAAGTTAAAGCTTCAGTATGTAGCTTTTTTTATGAACATATTTCTTCACTCTGTCACTACCTCCTGACAGACTGATGTTAGCCAGGTAATCTCTGAAAAAAAATAAAAAAAAATATTGTCCCCTTGCTTCTCCAGGTGGTAAATAAGCATTTCTAAAAAGAAAAGGTGACCCACCATTTTCCAGCCAATAAAAACAGAGTTTGTAACCAGCCAATAAAAACAGAGCTTGAATTTGAATCAGCCAATAAAAACAGAGCTTGAATTTGAAATTCAACAGACCACAAGGGGGCAGAGCCACATATGGCTCTGAGGGGGAGGGATCAGAATGCTTTGCCTGTTGAAAATATTTCTAAGTGCTGCAGTTCTACAGAAACTGCATACTGAACCTTTAAT